>JBAWJQ010001763.1:600000-893365 GCA_037783105.1 Bactrocera zonata
GCCGAAACGAATACTAATTTCATTACCTAGTACAAATTTCAGTACCAATACAATTACATAGACTAATACTAATTCCAACACCAGTACCAATACCAGTAACAAAACCATCCCATTACCATTACCAATACCAACACCATTATATAATACAAATTGCAATACCAATAAACATACAAATACGAATACAATATCAACACCATTCCAATACTAATATCAATACCAATACTAATACCATTACATAATTCAAATTTTAATAAAATTCCCATACTACCACTAATACCAATATCAATGCAATATCGACCAGTACCATTACACATTCCAATATCAATACCATTCATAGAAATGCCAAATCGGTATAAAACTATTTCTTTTCGTTTTTCTATAAGAACAAGTCCAAGTCCATAGACTACCAATTTTAATACTTTTCACAACAAACCATATTTTGCAAAAGTAATCAAGAAGAATGTTAAAAAATTATTTATCACATTTTACCAATATTTGACATGAATTACTAAAGCTAACCGCATTCAAAAAACGTGATAACACTGTCAATATGTTCCTTTACAACGCGCTTTTGGCGTTCGGAACTACATATTATATTTAAATTTGTAACTTCATTATTCGAAAAATAAAATTCTATATTTAAAAAATAAAATTCTTTATATAAAAATTGATTGACAAAGCTTTTTCACCGGACTTAAATGCGCTCGCAAATCTGCGAACAAAGCCTGGTCAGTTGCTTTTGCTTGTCGGTTTTTGATGCAATCTTTGTGAAGTATTATTTCTAGCTTATTTCGCCAGCGCGCTGTCAGCTGTCACAACATACACGCTCGCATTCCACATGAAATGCCGTGATTGACAATTGTTATGGCGGCAAATACCGTTGACTGTTAACTAAACAAAGCTTATTGTTCCACATGTTCATATTTATTTTTTAATATTGAAATTTTTTCGTTTCGTTTTTGGTATTTTCGTACATTTTTGCTTATTTTGTTTGGCTTTGTTTCGCGCGGCGACTGTCAGCGTCATTCAGACACGCCATTTGTTTGCAACATGTCACGTGCAGTTAACGGCATTCACAATTTCAAACCAATTCACAGCGCTGCCGACTTGGTCCGGTGTTATGAGTTTATTTGGAACTAGAAAATTCACTGAAAATGAAATGAAAACGAAATAGCTGAGCGACTTGATATACCGAGCGCCGAATGGAAGTGGTGTTGCCAAGCAATAATTTAGTTATTTTTTCAAACCCACTTCGGTTGTTATGCAGAGAAGTATTTCAGAATATCCGAAGCTATTGCTGGGAAAAAATGAAGTGCGTGTGTAATGGAGAAGAAAGTAACAGGCAAATGTTGAGCTCGAATATGAAGTTATGAAATTTTACAAAGAACACCTAAAAGGTATGAAAATTGATAAGGAGACACTTCCGATATATAGAACAGGAAAAATATTGGGTAGTCGAAAAAGTCTTTTCGTATTTTGTCAATAAGTGTCGTTGCAGTCATACATCTCCAGTGCTACCAATCACATTGTATCGTACTATATAGTATTGGAAAGGCGAGATCTTGAGCTTCATTCAAATCAAAAAAAAAAAAAAATAATAATAATAATTCAGAAAAGTGGAAAAAAAGTTACAACTGTTCAAAAATGAGTGAAAATAATGCAGAAATGTACTATATTTTGAAATTTTTGTATATGTAAAAAAGGGGAGAATGCCATGCAGGCCGCCAAAATTTTGAAATTTGTGAAGCTTACGGAGACGATGCTGTATCAGCTCGTGTAGCACAACAATGGTTCGCTCGCTTCCGTTCTGGAAATTTCAATGTGAAAGATGCACTTCGTTCTGTTCGACCTTTCATTGAAAAAGTCGATGAAATTATGGAAAAGATTGACCAGGACCGTCATATAAGCAGTCATGACATCGCTAAGGAACTTAATATTCATCATCCAAAAGGTTTGAACCATTTAAAAAATGCTGGCCACAAAAAGAAGCTCGATGTTTGGGTACCAAATGTATTGTCTCTGAAAAATTTAATGAACCGAATTAACATCTTCTAGTATTTGCTGAAACGAAATGAAATCGAACCACTTCTGAAGCGAATGGTAGCAGGAGACGAAAAGTGGATCAAATGCGACAATAATGTGCGAAGAAAATCATGGTGGTGAACGCGTGGTGAAGTTCAACAAATTGTCGCAAAGCCAGTATTGATGCCACGAAAGGTTTACTGAGTGTTTGGTGAGGTTGGAATCATCCACTATAAGCTGCTTCAACCTGGTCGAACGATTGATTCTACAATTTACTGTCAACAACTAATGAGATTGAAGCAAGCAATTGAAAAAACGGCCAAAAGTTATCAAGAGAAAGGGCTTCGTCTTCTATCAGGACAACGCTAGACCAAACACATCTTTGATGACTCGGCAAAAACTGAGAGAGTTTGGCTGAGAAGTTTTGATGCATCCACCATATAGCCCTGACCTTGCACCATCGGACTGCCATTTGTTTTGGTCTAAGCAGAACTCTCTTAATGGGGTAAAATTGGCTTCAAGAGAAGACTGCGAAAATTATTTATCGCAATTTTTCGCCGAGAAACCATAAAAGTCTTACAGTGATAGAATAATGTCTCTGGCAGAAAAATGATATTTTGTTGTATCATAAGGAGTAATACCATTACAAAAACAATAAAAACGAATTTCGAATTTGACGATTATCAGAAGTCTGAAAATATTATATTCCAACGACATGGAAAGCATGATAGATGATGGATGCGGCGATGATTACTGCAGTAACAAAGAGCTTCCTTCCTGTGGCGCAGGCAGCTTGCGAGCCAAATGAAATATCAAAATGTATTTATAATTTGCGTGTGAATGCACATTTCCGCTATTACACAAAATGATGATGCGAGTAAAATGTTTAATAGTAGACTTCGCTTCGGTGGTGTGGTGAAAGCGTGAAAACGCGCAATCGAAAACACTTTGGAAATTCTATGCAAGTAATAATGCGGATATGCATGTGTGTATGTGAGCATAAGCATGCCTCATCGCCTGCTTGCCACCACACAACATCGTTGTTAAAAAGCTTTTCGGATATAATAACGGATGTTATTGTTGTACGTGCGCGCGAACGCAACGGTGTGGGAGCAAAGAACAAAACACCGAAACAAAAGCATGGCCAAAAGGAATAAAAGCAATGTGGCACATGCACAAAGCACCAAAATAGAAAAACAAAGAGCGTGTAACGGCGTTCACATTGAACGAAATAGAGACTCATAATACCTAAATACAGTAGCTGGGCATAGATATGAGCGCGTGATTTAGATAAGCGCCCCCGTGGAGCGTCTGCTGCACCCATTATTGTTATATTCAGCAAAAGCACCGTGCTTTGTTGTTGGCTGTGGCACTTGGCGCTCGCCTTATCTGCACGTTTTGTTTATTGAAATAATGTCGCCACTTGACATTCGCTGCTCAAATAGAAAATGGAAAATAGTAATTGTACGCAAAGCCAAATCAATAGCGCTCGCATAAATTCACGCACACACACACACACGCCTGAAATGTATCCATGAGCTGTTCCTCAAATACGATTTAGAATACATTTTTATGCGCCAGCGAAGTCTGGTCATATCAACATATTAAAGCTTAAGTCGTGTTAAGCAAAGGTTGCTTTATTGGTTTCCAATGGGATACTAGTCATAACCTGCAAATAATTTTCATCGCTAACTTGAAGCTTTTGATAATTTTCATTGCTAACTTGAAGCTTTCGAGCTCAAGGAACCGTTTGAGACAAACTCAACAGCGAGTAACGTATAGATGGGTCACAAAAACAACAATTCTCTAAACTAGCTTTAGTCGATTTAAGCTTTTTCAAACATTTTTCAATTTAAAAACTATTTTATAGGTAGTTAAATGATCTTGACCATAAAATAATTTATTTGGATAAGGATTAATATAAACACATAAATAGCATGGTTTGAATTTGGTTAGCATTTTCATTAATGTTTAAAATGAAAAAAGTTGGACATATGCTACAATAGTTGGACATATGCTACCACGGAGTTTTTTGTAGACATTATGATGTTCTTCAATATTGTTGTACACTATTTTGTTCTATCGCTAATAGTTTCGGCAGCGCATTCGACGAAAGACATTTTAAGACTCATTTTTCTACTCCTTCGGTTACATTGTTCAAATTTTACCAATGATCCCTAATTTTTTTCAAAATAAAATGTAGCCTATATCAAATTAGAAGAATGTAGTATACTATTGGTGAAAGAATTTTTTAAATCGGCCCAGTACTTTTTTAGCCCATTTATTACAAACATACAAGCATACAAAAATAGGTACAAATCTTTCCTCTTTATAATATTAGTGTAGATTATAGCTGTACGAATAACTGTACTATTTCAATTTAGGAAATTCGACTCTATAATGAGTAAACATACATAGCATGTATACAAGAGCATACGAGTATACATGTCCGCACCAAATATCAGTAATTAATGCTCATGGCGGCAGCGTTGAACCACATTCGTTTCGTGCCTTGACGAGTTAAGTCACAGGTCATATTAAAATAAATAAATAAAATAAATACAAAACAAAAGTATCGAAATAATATGCCGTTGCTGTTTGCTTTTTAAATTAAGTTATTATGCCGCATCGAGTTAATAGAATTTGCTGTGAGGCTTTGACAGTTGGCTGGTCGTCCACTTTAATTTCCTTCATTTTGTTGACTTTATTGATTTTATTGAGCGTTGCTGCCTTCTTTTCCGTTGCTATAAATATCTAATGGCGGAACTATAGACAAACAAAAGCCATAAGGAGCCAACTAAGTTTGTATTTGTGTGCTCAAACACATACACACGCGCTAAGTAAACGTGTAGCCAATCGACTGGTGAATCTTTTTTTGCATGGTGTCATCGTGAAGTAGAAGCACGTATTCGTGAAAGACAGCAAATGTGAGGCGATTAGGCTAAAATATTTCATTTTTTATATGAGAAAAAATTGTTGAAAAAAGGCAATTTTTACCCGAGGCAATCAATATAACCCGGTTTAATTTTAATTTAATTTCTTATATGAGAAACAGTCTTTTTTTAAATTTTTTTTCTAATATAAAAAATTAAATATTTTATTAGAATTTTTTCATACACTAAACATGCACTATTACGAGTAACAAAGAAATTCTGAAATTTTTGGAAACAAATATTTTAAACTCGGCTATTGCGACGCCATTCCCGGTTAACCCTCGGAAAAAAGATGCGCTTGAATAACAGGCAGGATAACTACATAAATAATCACATAAAGTAAAAAAAATACGTGTTTTAGTTAAAACTTTAATTTAGGAACTTAAAAATAGGCATTTTGGCAGACATTGTTACAAAAAAATTTAAATTTCAGTGAAAATTTCGCGACATTTTTTCTTTAAATATTTGTAGTCGAATATTTAAGAATTGAAGAATTGTATCTCAAAGACCTGTGTAAAATTTCATGAATATCGGTTGAGTAGTTCTCAAGAAATCTTGCCAACCGACTTCAAAAACACAGTTTCGAGAAAAACGCGTTTAAAGACAGTGCACTTAGCCTAGCTAGCCGCGAGTGCACAAGCTCTCAAGGCTCTATCTCCGAAAAAACTATTCGGATCAATTTAAAAATTTTGGACAATATTCTGAAGGTGTTGCTAAATTTAATACGACAAGAAAGATATTAGATTTTTTGAAACCCGTAAACCCATGTAACCCCATTATAGAGAAGATAGAGCGAAAACGCTGTGCGTTGGGTCTTGTAGAAAAACCCCTAAATGATGTAAAACTTCGCTGAATTACGATGGACATAAATACAAATTCGATTAAATAAACTCGGTGCACAATAATGTATGCTTTAGGAAGGAAAATGTTTATAGGAATTCAGCAACTCACAAGTTCATAGTAAAGTTTGGTGTTTTTGATATTTCACACTCAGAACGTGCTGACAAACAAACGCTATTTGCGTTATTTACAGTGACTTAAAATATTCATCTCGGCTAAAAAAATAGAGGAATTAAACCGCGAACATTTTCGCGGTTGTTTCCAACTTTCGACGGGGTTTAACTCAGCAACTGTGCTTAGATGAACTTGATTTAATTTTTGGCGATGAAGTTCAATGCAGGACTAGTGTTTATCGATGGTATAATGAATTTAATTATGATCATGAATTACTTCAAGACGAATTGGTCGATTTAAACGTTAAAGAGATACCAAAACGGTGCTACGAAATACGTCTATGACTTCGTGAGTGGTGATGAATCAGTAGTCGACTCTATGGTGTTTCCATCAGAGCCGAATCCAACAAAAGTGGTTCGTACATGAAGCCGTAAATTCTTAGTGGCACACAACCATTTCTTTGCCAGTTGCCTTTCAAGAAACCGAAGACAGATCACTCTTCACCACGACAATACGAGCTCAGACGATGGGACGACTGAAACAATTTCATTTTTGAGATATTTGAAAACATCGGTTTGATGGGTCGTCCTCCGTTTAGGCCTGACTTGGCACCGAATGACTTCTTTTTATTCCTGTTGGTTATCGTTCTTCCACACCTGAATTTAGAACACATGTTGTGAAAAGAACCCTATAAGAAAGAGCAAAAGTGCTTCGACAATTGATTTAAATGCGTGCAAAAGTGTATAGATCTTAATGGAGAATATTTTGAGAAACAATGAAAAGGTGTCACTCACATAAGATCACTAACTGAAAATGACAATAAATCAAGTCAAGTTTCAGAGACAATTGCAAAAATTTTATCATCCCAAAATTAAATTAAATATATGATGTTATAAATTTGGCTTTGTCATTGAGGAACAGTCTCTATATACAGACGTTGCATTCCATCATGGTTGGTATCTAAAATTTAGCTATTTATTCGAAAAGTCTCGTAAGAAAACCATTTGCTCATACACTTCTTAGCATTTATTATTAATCTATGGCATAACACTTCGATTTTTTCTAAAAAATCCAACATTAAATATTCTTTCTGATGTAAAAATTCGCATGAATTTTTGTTTTAAATGCAACCGTGAATTATCCACGCTATAAAGTGCGCCTGCTGCCATGTTATTCCTATTTTTTCCTGTTGACAGAACTCATTTGAAATTCGTCTGCCATTCGCCGAAGCTAAGTAAATTGTCGTCAATATGAGTGTCACGTTCGTTAAGTACGTGAAAACCAAAAGTTCCGCTTCGCTTTTACCGCCATCTTCTTGTGTCCTCTGGGCATAGCAATCCCTATTTATTTATTTAAACTTAAAAGGCGCTGCGTGTAAATAGGAGCTTAGAAGGAAGCTCATTTATTTAAATACTCACTTACTCAACACAAATCGCTTGTTGCGAATATCTCATTGGGAGCGGTGTTGAAGATTACCAAATTGAGCATGAACAGAATATTTCAAGCCTCGGCTGCGGACACATTCAAAGTTTTCAAATATAGGATAATAGACATGGATGAGTCTCCCATAAAATCAAACATCTCAGAGCGGCACAGCGACTATTCGGAAATCAAAACTTGTATTAGAGGCTAAGGTCAGCCAACCGCATGGCGTTGAAAATGTGTCTGCAACATTATAGAAATCATATTGCTATTGTTATGGCTGTGTATTTAGTTTTCGCAAGCACTTGCTTTCCGCACGCAGATTAAGCCCCTCGGATCAGCCTCGGTACCAGAGCAAGAACGCCATTTCGCTTCGTTGCAATTGGCACCGCAATGCAGTTGCTCGCAATCAAAAGCCGAACAGCCGACGCACATCGTTCGCCTCATCGGCGGTGGCCGGCAGCCTGCAGCCCGTCAGCCCGTTAGGAAGACAGCAGAGCCCACTGAGCAATTGGCAATTGGCAGTTGGCATTTCTGCTTTGGCGATTGCAATTGGAATGTTCACCGCTTGTACGGTGTTGGGTGCATTCGATTTCGCCATTTCGTGCAATCTGCCATTTCGCAATTTGCGCTCGTATCTGGCAGCCAGTCGAGCAGCCAAGCAGCGCGGCAATTGTACCAATTGGTAATGTGGCATGACACCGCTGTGAGTGACGTGCGAGTGTCAGCAATCTAAGGCACCAACAACAGCAACAACAACAAACGTCACACAGTTAAAACAACTGCAGTTCGCCGCTTCGTTCGCCACTTAAAGCCCTCTTCAGCGCTTTGGTCAATGTCCTCCTTAGCAGCCGAGACGGTGGAAGGGTGAGCGCGGCAGCGCTGTTGCGGCACCCCGAACAGCCATTGAGCAAATAATCGAATTATTGGCAAATTGCAAAATTGCGAATTGAAGTGCATAATAAATAACAAAATGCATATAATAAAACGGAATGAAAATCGCATTTATTGCTTGCACATTGTCATTTCGCACATTCACACACACACACAGCAATAAACACTCACATGCACGCCTGGACACACACGTTCGGACTTCGGTGCGTATAATGCAGTGGGAATGACTTGTCTCAGCAGGAATTGATTATATTGCTTGTCAATTCATTGAAATTGTACTTCAACTTTTATGATTTCATGGAATAACTAAGCTCGAGTGCTTCTTCTTAGATCCATTAAATATTAAACGGAAATTCGGACACTCATTTTTAATGAATTTGCAGAAAATTGGTTGAGGAAATATTTTGTATTCAAATTTGCATTAAAAATTAAACTTAAATCACAACATTCAAATGAATTAATTATTTTCCATTTCTCATTTCAGATATACTTCCAATCTGTAGATACAGGTGAGCTTGAATTTCATTAATAATAAAAATGAAAAAAAAATAACAGACATGGAAAGTAGCAACTATTCCATGTACCCATATATCTAATACATATTTATATGTACGTCTTTCCAAACTGATTTAGTTTGATGCCCATTAAGCCATGCACATTCCGCTGGGATGGTAATTTTAAGAGGAAAACCAACAGTTAGAAAAGAGAAAAAGCGAAATTTCCGGATTTTTTTCTAAGAAAATATTTAAATTTTTTGACTCAAAAATTTGTACACATATTATGTTATTTTTTAACCGTAGTTTAGGACTAAGTGCTAGAAAAAATATTTAAGGAAAGAAATACTGCTGATCTCCGGGAGCTCCTCTCGAAAAAGACATTTTGCGGTGACCACAATATCTCTGAACTGGATTTTCTGAAATTAAAAAACCAAGCAGATTTCGGTAAAGTAATGTTAAATCTAGGAATTAATCGGAAGAATAAGTAAAATAAAATTGTTTGACTAATTGGCGGTTTCTAAGAAAAAAAAATCGATTTCTGACCAAAGTTTTGAACTTCAATAGTTAAATTATTTATAAAAAAATATTTATTGATTAAAAAAATGTATATTAATTATTAACAAACATAATTATGTTAGCCATTTTTGAGTAATGTTGGTCACCGACTTTGAAAACAACATTTAGAAAAAAACGCGCTTAAAGTTTGGCCTTGTACTTCCAAGCACTCTGAAACGCCTTTTAAAATTTGTGTATAACTTCGAAAATATTCACCCGAACGTTATGAAATTTTCGGTGTGTATTGTAAAATCTATGTAGATTAAGAAAATAAAATAAAATAGAATCGGTGTTTTGAAAACTATAATCCCTTAAACAAGTGGCAATCCTCCTCATTAATTTTTTACTATTTTTTACTATTTTGGCTTCAACTTATCAAATAAACGGCAATCTTATGCCTGTATCTCTACTGGTATTTTGGTATTTTATATTTCGCAGTAAAAAAAACAAAAGATTCCTTACAAGATTAAAAATCAAGTATTTTTGTCCGTCAGTTTAAATGGCAGCATATATACTACATAGTGGTCCGACACAAAAATTTCTTCGAAGATTTTACAATAAGCCATGCTGAATTTCGTGAACATATCTCGTCAAACGAAAAAGTTTTCCACATAAGCGCTCATTCGGTTTGTAATGTAGCTATATGCTCAGTGGTCTGAAATCGGTGGTTCTGAAAAATGGGCAGCTTCTTGCCGAGAAAGGGAGGGGTGCAAAATTTCACTTTGATAGCTTAACAACTAAGGGACTACAGATAGATGGACGGACATAGCTAAGTCGACTCAGCTCGTCATGATGATCTTTCATACATATATATATTTCATAGGGTCCCTGACGTCTCCTTCTGGGTTTACAAACTTCGAGGTAAACTTAAATACCGCAATAGTCAATAGTAAATAGGGTGATTCAAAAAAAAAAAAAATTTTTTTTGTCGTTTGGTACTCGGAAAAATAGGTTCCTAGACACCTTTAAGAAATCATTCATAATAAATTTTTTCATTGAGTTAAAAAATTCATAAGAAATAAAAAATTTTCCCAAAAATAATCAAACTTCAACCATTAATATCTTTTAAACGGTGGGGCTTACGAAAAAATCGTGGAGACCTTTTTTGTAGGGCGTTCAATTTTCTACAAAATCTAAGGAACAAGATATTTTTTCAAGTAGTTGGAAGCGAGATATAAGTTTTTCTATCCGATAATAAGAAAAAATAGAAAACTGTATGTAGAAGGACCTTGCCGTTACAATTAAGAAGTCATGCTTGGAGAGCTTTCTTAAAGGTGTCTATGAACCTATTTTTCCGAGTACCAAACCAAAAAAAAAAGTTTTTTCGAATCACCCTAATAGTCAATTTCTCCATTGGCCTAAGACCTGAATATAAAATGATGAATGTAAATATTGCGATTTCGTCTCATTTCACGTGTTTACACTTTTACTGTAGTTGCTCTTTGCGACAAGAAAAAATTTAGCGAAAGAGAGAGAAAGAAAATTTTTTAGAAAAAAAAACTTAGATAAAGATTGTTAGGTGTCTACAACTTGAAACTCAAGTATTTTAAATAAATATTATATCTAGGTGCAGTAATCTTATGTGGCCATATAATCAAGGTTACACTAGACTGATGGAGAATGTAAAAAATGGATACCTCATCGTTGATAACCTTATAATTTGACCCAGCTTCCTGCTAATCTCATAATGTCATTAAGGTCAAAAGGTCATTTGAAAATTCGTAGAAGAACTTGTCCAACAATCAGTCTTTTTGAGAAAGCAATTCGTCAAAATCACATAGGTTAGAAAAAGTTTGAAACATAAAATAGCCAAATCTGTTTCTGGTTGTGTGTTGGAAACTTGGACATGCCACAAATATAAACAGCAATAAAAGCAATAAAATGACAAAAAGTTCACCTCACGTGTACCCTCAAACACGGGCCGCCTGGCATAAGCTGTAGCTGAACATAGCAGATGACCCAACCAGCCGTTGTGAAGCACGCAGTTGACGCAGAAGAAGCGAAATGTTTTGCCTTCTTTCATTTCTCACATTTCGCGCACAACTAAACACCGTTTGTGGCACATTCAACGCAACTCGTGCGGCTGGGCTGTGGGCGCGACAACGCGCGAGCCGACGACGACAGACCTAAGCAATAAAGGCGGTGGCAATAACAGTAACAAAAGCAACAGAACAATAATCATAACGAAAATAGCGACAACAATAAGGCGTTAAACGCAATAAGCAATAACTGCAAAGCTCAAGGCGGCGGGCGTTGCGCGTAGCGAGATGGTGAGGGAGGAAGAGAGAGCGAAGGCACGTCGCTAAAGCGCTGACAAAACCATTGAAAGATTTCTTTTCGCAGATCTCGCGCCCAAGCTGGCAGAGTCAAAGCGGGGGCGGAAGCGGACGCTGCGGCTAAATGCGCCTCAGTGTGTGTGTGAGTGTTGGCGAACAATGGAGCACATTAACCGGAAATGTGTTAAAAAGCGCTGCCGCCAACACCTTCGCTGGTAGCGCAGGGCATCAAACAAGCAGCTCACGGCGACGGCAAGCGATAACGGTTAGTGGGCGGCCAACCGGAGGTGACAAACGCAGCACTGACAGCTGCGCGCTAGCAACTAGACGCGGTCTGCTACCCCCCACAGGGGTGTACAAGCGCACGTTCAGCGGTTGGGGCATATTTGATGGCGCTTTTACGATAACTTGTTTATAGTTAATCTGCAACAAAGGAAGGCCAAACAAAATCAAAATGAAATGGAATGAAAGCGAAAATAAAATTTTGAGCGCGGGTGGGTGGTCAGGCTTCACAGACGCGCAATTAACAACGTACTTGGCCGCAAATGGCAGTGCACATGTTCATATGTGTGTGCGTGTGTGTGAGTTTTTATGGCCATTATATTTCAATGTGCGAGTTTGTCTGGCGAAAATAATGAAAAAAGTTTGCTTCCGTCCGAAACATTTTCGCTTTGCTGTTGCCTTCTGCGCTCCTTCCCCACTTTTTTCGTCTTCTTCACACACATGTGCACATGCAAGCCTCGCTGTGTGAGTAGTATGCATGTGTGTATGCATGAAATCAAAACTTTTTCCCTCACATCAAGTCGCTCGCTTTTGTTATGGCCAACGGCAATCGGGCGCACACATGCTTCTGCCGCATTTAAATGCTTCACTTTACTGCCACACAGTTGTTGTTGTTGCTGTTATTTCACAGTTTTTATGTGCTTCTTTGCTAGCTGCGGCCATTTGCGACAGCCGCTGCAGTTTTCGGTTTTGCGCCTAAAACGTTTTCATAATTTGACAATTTGCCCCACCCTAAGCGCCCCGCTGCTCAGACGCCCAAGCGTGAGTGCGCATGTGTGTGTGTTGGTTCGGCCGGAAACTTTTCAAAATGTGTAAGTTCATTAAAGTATTTATTTTAAATTTCAAAAAATCTAAATCGCTTGGGGAATACTTTTTCAATAATAACGGCAGTTTTTTCCAAGCAAAGAGAAATTTCATTGGTTTTTATAGTGCGTGCGATTTCTTTATGAAATATTTATTTCCAGCGAATAGGCATTCAATTAAAGTTAATCAAACTTCTGAAGTTGCATTTGACAGTTAAGCACACCTGGCGACTTTACAGTGTTAGAAATCAGTTTTCAGATGTGAAGTAGATAAGATTACGTAATTTAAAGCATTTGCTATATGAATTATATTAAAGAGTGTGGGCATAAGTTTAACGGTATTAAATTTTATCAATCCTCAATATTTGTGCTGTGATGTTGAATGCCTTACAATCTTATCTTCTAGGAAGTTTTCGAGCATGATTTTGAGAACTTTCAAGGAAAATGTTCAATAGAGAAGGAGAGGGCGCCACTATAACTCACCGCTCTGTAGAAATGGAAGCATTATTCAAATAATTCGTCCTAACATTTGCAAATACCACAGTTGTTGAAAAATTGGGGTTCTATATGTATGACAAATAAGCTCTGACGACCCGCTCCCATTCTACTTATAGTGGCTCTAGACGTGCCTTTCTTGCTAGCTCATCAGCTTAACAATTTCTTGTGATTTCGCTATAGTCCGGGACCCCTACCAAGCACAAAGACAATCGATGCTATTGATACTGGGGTTAGGCACTCTTCGACCAACGTTGAACGCACTCCAAATGAGTTCCAAACTAGTATCGCCGCTCTGCTAACTGAGTGAATAGTCACTTCTCTGAAGGAGGCTGCACTACGGAGCACACCTTAAGGGTTGGAAAACAATGCAATAGTCAGGAAGTCTGAAACTGGAGTTGATAGAGAACTCCTGGCAGTAAACCCTCCAATAACCTCTCCCCAATCTTTGACCCATCCGTAAAGAAGCTCACTGCCCCTCTCCTCCAATTGATTCTTCCCATCCATAGCTCTTTCGCCGGTATATAGGTAGAGAAGGAGCCGTCAGAGTTCGGCCACTCCATGACCTAAGTGATCTGGAATGAAGCCAAAGTGTGTGAGGATATCCGAATGTTCAGATACGTGTTCTTTTAAAAATTCAGATTCTCTTAATCTGATAGCCACTTTCGCAGCCATACACCTTCCGTCGATGTATCTACGAACTACGTTCAAAATGGCATTAAGTGCCATGGTTGGAGGGAACCTTAGTGCACCACACATGCTAATGAGCGCGTTGATAGCTCTAGAGTTTCTTTGCAAGTGTGGTCTTTTATAACGGTCTCTATCCCATAAAGACTCTATAAAACATAATGGGCTTGACTATGGTGTCATAGAGCCAGAGCACCACCTTTTTTGAGAGACACCAACATTTCCAATCAATCATGTTTTATCTCTCTTCGATATTCAGCTTCAATGAAAGCTTCCTATCCAGGGTGCGCCCTAGATATTTCATGTATCCGCCGGTTGCAGACGCATGTCACCCTTTTTCAAGTAAATATAACCATCACGGTTTTACTTGGATGGATGGCAAGACCATCCCGACCGCCTAATTTGTTACGACGTTGAGATACTCTTGCGTCGACTTGTGTACGCTACTCAGAAACTTTCCTTTGACCATAAGTGCTTCATCGTATGCACATGCAATCGCCCGGCAGCCACGATCTTACAGTTTTTTAAGCAGGTCGTTAAGGATCCAGGATCCATAGAAATTTCGGTGCTTTATATTGGAAGAAAAAAATTTTAAATCAAATCATCCCTGAATCCCGTTTTTCAGCGCCGAAGAGGTTGTGGGGATTGGCATAAAATCGAATAATAAAACATAATAATTCTCTCTTTCTTATTTATGCTGAGATCAAAATACATACAAGTACACTATTGACGGTACCCTAATGCCATTTTCCAGCTTCAGCCAGAGAAAGTACAGTTCTTATTATAGAAATGATGACAGTTGACATTTCAGTCACGTGAGTAGTTTTTTTAGCCAACTTAGTGCCGGCAGCGGCAGACTGCCACAAGCAGACGAAAAAACTCGAGCAATCACAATAACAACTGTCGTTTGAGCAAACTCCACTCGCGTTTAACTTTTGGATTTGCATTGCTAATAGGCTTTGGCTTTGCTACAATGACATTTGCAACTTGTCGGCGTCATTACAACACATTGGACTCGGCAAAAGCACTCACATTAAGGCGGTACAAATCGCCTACAAGAAAAAAAAACAAATTTGTGCTTCAAATAATGTGCGAGGTCTTTGTAATTTTTAACACAATGAATGCATTAACAGAGTGACAATAGTATTTGTTTTAAATTAAGAATTTGTAGCCATTTAGACGCTAATTTAGGCTCACCCTAGCACTTGCATATTAAGCTCATCTTGTCACAGCTGCCTTTGTGGGGAAGAGGCGGCGGGTAACTTCCGTGACTTTTTTACATTTATCTGTGCCTGCTTGGCAAAAAGTGCATACACACACACACATAGACACGTTTATTTGTGGGGTAAGTGCAAAAGTTGCAAGCTCAGAGGCATTCGCGCATACTCAAGTGCATGTTTATTCGAAATTTTAAGACCGCAGATTCAAAGAAGAAAAATTTCGCAACATTTGTTTGCAGTTTCAACCCAAACACACACAGACATATAAATATATAGAGCGTTGATAGCAATGCGCTGCGAAAGCCAGTTGGCCAGGATGTGCGGCAGCCTACTTGCCATGCAGCTGCCACTACTTTAAATACTTTGTATGTGCTCGTTTGTTTGTACGCTGGTTTATGCGTGTGTGTGTGAGAGGACCAAGAGTTATAAGTGCTTCTGCAGCACCCTCTATACTTAGGGATTTTCGCTCGCTTTTTACTTTTTAAAAGTTTTAAGTTGTCTCAGTTAGTTTTCGTCACTTTGTTTACATGTCCCGCAGAGTTGTTGCTGTAGAAATGAAAAAGTAGAAATATATAGATTAAATATTTTAAAGAGCCATGTGAGTTAGTTCGCTACCTACTTTTCCCTTTTGACAAATTCGATTTTTTGTGAAACAAGGTAGACTCTTTAACGAAATAGGTGCGCGAGTTATTGACCCACGAAATGCGCATTTTATGCTGAGTACTGAAGAGCATACATTGACAGCAGAAAGTAGGGTCCATAATATGTTCTATGGAGTCTTTATGTGTTGGAGGGCTCTAGAAAAGTCCACACTTGTAAAGAAACTCGAGAGCATTCAACAGGCGGCGTTCATCAGCATGTGTGGTGCACTAAGGTCCACTCAACTATGGCTCTTGACGTCATTTTGAACATAATGCCCGTAGACATCGTCGGAAGGTTTATGGCCGTGAAAGTGGCTATTAGACTCAGAGAATGTGGGTTCTTAAGAGAACACGTATCTGAACACTCAGATAATCTCTCACACTTTGATCGCATACCAGATCATCTAGCTCATGGAGTCGCCAAATCGAACTCTGGCGGCTCCTTCTCTGCCCATATACCGACGAGGGAAGGGAAGAAGACGTTTGAGGAGAGTGGCAGTGAGCTTCTTTACGGATGGGTCAAAGCTTGGTGGGAGGGTTGGTGGAGAGGTTTACTGTCGGAGCTCTCTATGGGAGCTCTCTATTGGAGCGGGTTCTTCTCTTGTGTTCTACTACTAAATAGCTGGGCTTCGCAGAAGCTTGGTCATCGCGGGGCCACCATCGGTACTTGGGCAGTCGCAGAAGCCTTTTGGACCAAGATTGATCGCATGAAGATCTAGTGATCTCTTTGCCCTCAGTAAGGCTAGCCTATTGGCGTCCATGCTGTAAGGTTGAGAGTCTTACGAAACGCTGCTTGCAGAAGCTGTTTGGATTAAGATGAAGGTGGAAACAACACAACACTTCCTCCTTGACTGCTCCGCGTTTGGGAGGTCAAGACTTAAATACTTGGGAGCGCATATCTTCAGACATCCCATCGAACTGGCGGGAGTTGAAATTAGTATTTATATTGGCTACTAAGCTTTTCGCAAATCTGTAAGTTTAATGTTGAGCATACATTTAGGAGCGTAGGGATAACTCTAAGTAGCTGGAGCAATGACACGTCGAACAATAACTTAAACTATCAGAAGGTAAAAGATAACTGTAGCAAACTCTACAAGTTCGTGCATAATAACGGTTTTTGCCGTTCAAAAACGATTTTTTTCCGTGCAGACCTCTGTATTCCAGTATCGCATACAGCGTTAATACGAGTAACTGCGCAAACTGCAGGCCACAAGACAAGCACTGGAAGAGTTTCAACCAACTCGACCGAAAATTGCACAACTTCAGTTATTTACGTTATTTATTTCGATTGCCTTATTCTTATCACGTTTGATCGAAATTTTAAGTTTTGCAATAATTTGATTTGGCACACTGCCAACAACAACAACGCACACGGCTCGAATAACTTTTCCGCCAGCCGCTATTGAGGAACTTTGCCAACCGTGATTTCACTGCGTTCGCATACAAATTTCCAGCCGTTGAATAGAACAGGCACTCGCATACCTAGTCTAACGGTTGAATGAAGCATACCGCGCCGACTTGCTCGATTGCTCGATTGCACTGTACAGCGGAACGAGGCGGGCAGCGCAAATAGTAAGCAAAAAGAAAAGCGAAAAACAAGCAGACAATCAGCAAAAAATGCAGTTACGAACTGACAGGCAGACGTGACGAAGGCTACTCAGTCTAAATAAGTTGTACGTGCTAAGCTGCCAGAAAATAGCAGCAATACCATACAACTATAACTACAACCAAACGTCATTGCCAGGCGATTTTTCGCCTGTGCCATTACGTGGCTCCCAAAATGCGAGTAAATAAGTTCCGCCGACTGCTGTCTGCAGTTTGGCTCAGTTTTTTTTCGGTTGTTCTTTGGTTGCGATTTCAGACGCCTATCGACCTGCCACAGCTGGCATTGCACGCCGACCCCACGCGCGCACACACAGCGCCAACACTTCCGCTCTCTTGTGTGCGCCAACAACTGTCTGTTCGATTGTCTGCCGAATGTTGGCCTGCGAGCCATTCGATTCGCCGGCTGCGCTTCCAAAGCACTTTATTAGTGTTTTTGCCTCTTTATTTTTTGGGCGACTCTGTACATATTGTTCATTGTTTGCAGCTGTTTTCGTTGCTGCATTTTGCTCGTAATATTTCCGGTTTTCATGAAAATTTTCTTCGAAAACATATATTTAGAGCGCATAACACTGCTACGCTCTCGCCAATAATAATGGAAACGCTTTAGTTAGGGGAGTATTCTGGTGTAGAAGCATGAATTTCGGGTAATTTTTAAAGTGTCGTAAAAAAAAGGCAATTAATTTTTTTACCATCCATTTTTTAATTAGTTATTTGTGTATTTTAGAAGAGTAGAGAAATAAATTAAAAACTAAAAAAAGCAAAAAATTTCAAAAATTATGAGCTGACGAAGTGGGGGGTTTCTTAAAATTTCCACGTGACCATACCCATAATTTCAACCTCATGGGTCATTTCATTTATCTGAAACCAAAAAGAAAAAAAGATTATTAATCCAGAATAATGTTGCAATGGCCGGAACTACGGAAAAGTGGGAAAAAAAAATTTCACAAAATTGCGACTGCCTAAAAAAAAGATTTTTTGGATCACTTTTTCTGACCATTTCGAAATTTGGGGATGGGGCTAGTTCCAACCATAGACAAGCCTATAGAGAACACTCTATAAAAATTTCAAGTAAATCGGTCTAGTAGAACCTGAGAAATCGTGGGTATCGTTCCGAAAAAGTCAGTTTCGAGAAAAACGCGTTTAAAGTTTTGCGTTCCGGCAGAACCAGTTTGGATGCCGGGTCAGAAAAATGTCTATATCTACGAATTTTTACAAATCCTCTTGTACACACATTTTTGAATAGTTAAACTTTGAAAATATAAAAAATTAGATTTTTTTAAATTTCTAGACTAGAATAGCCCCTTAATTTTTGTTGCTGAATAATGGAAATATTTATTGATCAGTGTTATTTTATTAGAAGAACAATTTTGTAAAATAAACTCAAAACTAAAATTATTTTTGTAACAAATATTCAAAAACTAGTTTCTAATTGCACTTAAGTCGTCTTTGCTTTTTTACTAAAAAAAAATATCTACTTAAGAAGGAGAAGACAACTAACTTTTATATTGCGTGTTTCTATTAACATTCCCAACACTGTAGACATGCACTTCTATTATGATGGCAAATTTCCCAAATTTCCTTCTGCTGACTTCCGTCTCTCATTTTTTTCGGCGCTACGTGAGGCTTTTAGGCAATGCAGCGTCTATTCGACAACAATACAGTTATAATGATGCGACAATTTGGCGGAAAAGTTTCGTGAATATTGATTTCTGATGGCCTTTTGTAGGCCTCTGCTTATAGTTATCAATACCAAAGCCATAGGTAAAGCTTTTACTTTGCTGTTTAGTTCCATGTAGGCACTCAATAGTCGTATAGTATATGCGTACCAATGGGTACTTGAGTTTATAGGTTTCCAAAGACACGAAACTCAAAGCTTCTACGAACAAAAATATGTTTTGGCGAACCAATCCTCCAGCATTTAGGCACTGAGAACAACATAACTCTATTCGCAGCCGCCAAGCACTTTTTATTTCTATAAATCTCTTTGTCAGAGCTTATTGTATTTTAGAGATGAACGTCGTGTTCCAAGTATCGTCAAAGCATTTCACGTAAAATTCTTGAGTTTTACAAATTCAATAGAATTTTTAATACTTTCACCACACACCATTGGCCAGCGCAACACCACACTAAACCGCAACATGAAGAAAGAATTTCCAGAAGCTCGAATTAAGTTCAACAACTCGAGAAAAACTTCTGAGTTAGCAATAATAAAACAACAACTGCAAAAACACAATTTCCAAGCGATTATTTTTGCCGATATTTTTGTTATTGTTGGGTTTGTTAAGTGGCGTTTCAGCCAATTTTCCACGAATATTACAAAACATTAGATTAACTCATATTACCATAACAATCATGTTGGGGACGACGAGAGGAGCGCACGCCAAGCGTCTAATATGTGAAGATACTGAAATATATACATATATGTGTTTGTGTGTTTGTATGTGAATAAGAGTGTATGATGTATAAGAAAAAGTAAGCAAGAGATAGCTGCTATTAAATGACTTCTGAAGTATGTCGGAGAGGAAGACAGAAAGCACCATATACATATGTATATACATACCTTAGAGATGTCTCGTGGTATGACTGGTTACAAATTAGTGTAATTACGACTAGTTGCTAAATGATGAGTTTTAACAGAGGAAAGCAAAAAGCATCATTTATACACTGAGTCGAAGAACGACTGGTTACAGACTAGTATAGTTACGACTAGTTGCCAATTGATGAGTTTTAAAAGAAAGAGACAAAAACCACTATATATACTCTAGTGATGTTTGAAAGAAGGACTGGTTACACACTAGTGTAAATACGACTAGTTGCTTATTGATGAGTTTTAAATGGATTTTAACTAAATTTAAATAAATTAAATAAGGAGCTTTTTATTGGAGCACTAGTTTAATATTAGTTCAAAGGTAATTGGTTAATTAACTAGTTACCCGGTTTGGAAAAATTAAAAAATCGTTATTATTTTTGTTAAATCCACCTAAAAGCTGAAAAGATATTGCATTTCTCACAAAGAAACATAAGCAACTAACAAGGTGAAAACTAATAAGTGATTTTTATGTATGAAAATAAATCAATTCAAGGTATAGCAATAAGGTCTACTAGCAGAATAAATAGTAAAAATTTTGCAAAAGTGACAACGACAATTCCGAGCAGCATTTTTGTTTCGTAAAACACCAATGAGCTGCATCAAAATTAACTCGGACCCGGTGGACACACAAAGTATTCTCTGCTGGGTTCGGAGCGTTCGGATTTATATGTGCGTGTTGCCCACCCAGTGGCGGCAAAAGCTGGTTCTATAAAATTTCATTTTTACGCTTGTTATAAAACAGCTGCTTTACTCACAAAACACATACAAACAAAAGCTTTAATGCCAGCACGTTCAAGCACAAGTATTCTCCATCCTGTTTGTGCCACACTTGCGCTGCTGCCACCTACTTTCCGCTTTTCCTCTGAAAGCAGATACTTCTTAAGCCGTTGCTGTATCTCCGCTGCTCTTTGCTCTGCTTATTAGGGTCGTCAGCGTTATTGTTATTGTTGTTGTTGTTGTGCTTTTGTCAGCTATTACTATATTTTCATTGTTATTATAATATTTTGGCTTAGTGCTATTGTGGCTTATGGCAAACTTTAATGTAAACCAAAGAATTTTTTATTACCGCGAGTGTGCACGTGTATATTTCTGTGTGCCAGTGTATTTGTGTATGTAGTACATATTTTGTGCGCAGCGCGTCGCCTCGCAGGTTTTAATTTCAGAAACTTGCGGCCTTTCTGCTCTGTTTCCAGCAACTGTCTGTAGTGTATGTATGCGTGTGTATATATGCTTTGGTAGATATTTATATAATTGTGCTTGTGTGTGTCACGCCTATCCATTAGGGCACATTTTTCTCATATTACAAGTCAATTTTGTGTTCTCAGCCAAGTATGCGCAGCTGCTGACATTAATTCACTTCACACGCTTCACTTCTATTTCCATTATGATTATGTGTGGCTCGTTTGCTTGATTGGCGGTTCGATTCCGATGATTTTCAGATACTGCTCGATTAGAAATGAGAAAGATTGTGAAATAGTGGCGATGTTTATTGGCCAAAGAGCTTTTGGGCGATTTCTCATACAAAAATAAATATGAAAGTTATTGGTGATAGAAAATACTAAATAATATTGAAAAAAATTATATATTTTTTCTCGAATTAAAATATATAAATAATAAGGGGGTTTTCGTCGTATGTTCGTAAATTACGGTTTGGTGCGGTTTATTTGCCGGCGGGGTCATTGAAACATACTTCTTCAGCGTTGATTAAGACCGGCACGTTACTATGAATGGGAATCGCTACTGCCCAATGATAACCTAATATTTTTGGCCCGGATTCGATGATATGGACTTGGACAATATGTGGTTCTAACAGGAGGACGCCACAAGCCTCACAGCGAATGTCATTGTTTTTCAATTTTGTAGGATTTTGTTACAGGGTGGGAAAACAATTATCGAAATAGTAAAGCTTTGGATAGAAAACAGTTTAAGTGAGCGGTGAGGCTTGTTCCAATTTTTATTATTTTATTTTTCAGACTACCAAGAAAAAATTTGTTTTTACCTGCCCTAATGTATATTAGGGTGATTCAAAAAAATTTTTTTTTTTCGTTTGGTACTCGGAAAAATAGGTTCCTAGACACCACTAAGAAAGCCTCTCCAAGCATGAGTTCTTAATTGTACCGGGAAGGTCTTCCTGTATACAGTTTTCTATTTTTTCTTATTATCGGATAGAAAAATTTAAATCTTGCTTCCAACTACTTGAAAAAATATCTTGTTCCTTAGATTTTGTGGGAAATTGAATGCTCTACAAAAGAGGTCTCACACGATTTTTTCGTAAACCCAACCGTTTAAAAGATATTAACAGTTGAAGTTTGATTATTTTTGGGAAAAGTTTTTATTTCTTATGAATTTTATAACTCAATGAAAAAAATCATTATGAATAATGAAACTCATAGGTTTTTGTAGAGGCTTTCTTAGAGGTGTCTAAGAACCTATTTTTCCGAGTACCAAACGAAACAGAAAAAAATATTTTTTTTGAATCACCCTAATGTACATATATGCACATTTGTCGATTGCGAATGCAACATGAATAATTCGGCATTCGACTGTTTTAACGGCACTCATTACGCACACACATTTAACTCATTAAGTTGCATAATGCAATTAATTAAAACTCTTTACGCCCGAGAGCTTGAGGTCACAGTCACCACGCGCGCCATCAATCAGCAAAGCAGCGGACTGAACACGCGACTTTCCAAATGCCAAGCAACAACAACAAGGGTGTGAAAGTTTCGACAACACTTGGCCGAGTTAAGTAAGCACTTGTGAGCGCCGCTGCGCCTATGAATGCAGCGAATTAATAAATCAATCAGGCGGTAAGCGATCCACCAACCTTCGTGTGTTTGTCGCATGCGGCTGTGTGTGTGTGGCATGCCGCTTTTGTTGCCACATTTAAAGGTGTTTAATTAAATTTATGCACTTCATTAATGGCCGCCAAAGCAGACAAACGGCAACAACAGCGAAAGAGGGAGAAGACAACAACACCAAGTGTGCGTGTGTGTGCGGCGGAGTGGCAGCAAGAAAACATTGCAAAAATGCGTTAAACGAAAGCCGCAAACTCTTTAACACCACATACGCCCGCCCGCCGCCACTGCGCCATCATGCCCTGGTAGCTTTCGCCTGAGTAGTCAAGCGCAGCCACACATTTGCATGCAGACATATTTACATACATATATGCCCACACAACCACACACACATGCTCAATTTCGTAATTCGCTGCGGTTGGCGGCTTCCTGCCGTTCTCTCTTCCCCAGCGCAACGTCCGCCAAGCAGCAGTTGCATGCAACCAGCTCAATTCGTGCTTGTGTATGTGTGTGTGTGTGTACATAAGGAAGATTAATTGCATGACACCTTGGCGAATTATGCAGCGCTCAAGTTTATGCAAATGCCGACGTCACTGTTGCCTTGTTGTTGTTGCTTTCGTTGACACCATCATCGCTGGCGACAAACTTATTGTCACTTTTTTGCTCAGCGCCCTTACTCCGCACACACACAGCTACAAATACAACACAAAGTGTTGCTTCTGGCACTTTAGCAGCTTGACGGCAGCCTGCCGAGCTGCTTTAGCAGCTGTTCGTGCCGCTGCCTCGTGCCTACTGTTGCATGCCACACCAACAGTCACTGAAGGTGTGAAATTCACTTTTGCATTTTGTCGCCATTTTCCCTTCCTCCGTTTCTTCGAATTTCTCTTAACAACTTTCGGCACATAAAGCCTACAACATGTGTGAGTGTGTGCACGTAAGGGGCCTTTTTGAGACTCCATTACTTTTTATTCGACGAACAAGCCACACAATTCACTTTGTTCTTAAATACGATAATTAAAATTAATATTATTTCGGTGGTGAGTGAATCGTAGTCACACTAAAGACATAACTATATTATCCTGATTTAAGCACCATATGAATAATCCGAAGAGCGTGAAGTGCTCAAATAACTGATGCAGTCGGCTGCGAAGCCCAGAGGCATTTATCTTCTTCTTTATTGGCGTAGACACGGCATATGCGATGTTAATGCGCCAGCCGTTCCTCCTTCTCGCTGTTTAGCTCCAATTGGAGATTCCAAGTGTAGCCAGTTCTCCTCCAACTGGTCTTTCCAATCGAGTGAAGGTCTTCCTCTTCCTCTGCTTCCCTTGTCAGGTACTGCGTCGAATACTCTCAAAGCTGGAGTGTACCAATATCGTCCTATATCTTTCGTCAATGTCGTCGTACATCTCGTACAATTCATCGTTCCATCGAATTTGGTATTCGCCGTTGCCAATGCACAAAGGACCATTAATCTTTCTCTCGAAAACTCCTAATACCGACTCATCAGATGTTGTCATCGTCCATCCCTCTGCACCTTATAGCAGGACGGGCATAATGAGTGACTTATGGAATTTATTTTTTTGTTCGTCAAGAGAGAAGTTTGCTTCTCAATTGTCAACTCAGTTCGAAGTAACATCTGTTGGTATGAGCTATTCTGCGTTGGATTTCGAGGAGAGATAGACGAAATTATCAACGGCTTCGAAGTTATGTCTATCAACAGTGACGTGGGACCAAGTGGCGACTGCGACGGCTGTTTGTTTTGCTTTCTTATCCAGTCTGGAGAAAGCAGAGCCAACCAGAGGTACACCATTACCCTTATATTAAGGAAAGCTTATATAGTCTTCAATTTGGTCATCAAATCTTTCCAGAAGTGATTGAGAATGTACTTTAGTCTCTTCTTAAAATTAATTTTAAGCTTATATAGTATTAATCGTTCGTTGCACGGCGCGGACAATTGAAAAGCTTTGTAAACTATAGCTATTCAACTATGCGGTGATACTCTTCAACGGCTTTTCCAAGTGTTGCCAGGTGCAATCTGACATTTCCATTGGAAAGTTTGACATTTTATAGCATAACATCACTCAGTACGTCATTTAATCGTGAATTGTTTTATTTACAGGGAATTAAAAAATTCATCTCGGCCAAAAAATGGAATGAACTCGTGAACATTTTCGTGCGATCATTTTTCACAACTTTCGACGTGGATTATCACGACAAGAGTGCCTCGATGAACTTAAATCTTTGTATGGCTATGAAGCACCATCCTATAGCACTATGAAAAACTGGTACAACGAATTCAATCGTGGCCAACGCTCGCTCAAAGACGAATTCCGTGAAGGTCGTCCAAAAACAGCCGTTGTGCCAGAAAACATCGATGCCGTACGTGAACTGATAATGCAAGACCGTCATGTGACATACCTTCAGATAGAAGCATCCCTATGCATTTCTCCCACCTGCATACATTCGATATTGCATGAACACCTGGCCGTAATAAAGGTTTGTTCTCGTTGGATCCCGCACAATTTGACAATCGCTCAAAAAAAGGCTCGTGTGAATTGGTGTAAAGAAATGCTGAAAAAATACGATCGCAGTGCTTCAAAAGATGTTTGTAAGATTGTCACAGGTGACGAACCGTGGATCTATGTGTATGAGCCCGAAACAAAACAGCAATCGACCGTGTGGGTCTTCCAAGACGAGTCAAATCCAACGAAAAAAAAAACCGTTTTCGTTGATAAATATGCCTATTTTCATTATTAGGCCAGAAATATATATAGCAGCCCTCGTATTGGGTGTTTTTTCGGGGGGTTAATAAAGGTGAGTTGCACAGGTAATGAAACACAAGTAATTGGGGCAGTTTCGGGAAACGATTTACGGTGATGTCGGAAGGATCCCTCCTAGACGAAGTGGCCCATCTTGCAATTGAACAATGTTAATTTAGAATAAATTTTTTCAGAATTTCTTTTTATCATTACCTTCCAAGACGAAGTGCGTTTTCAACCATTTTAGAGCAACTAGTCATTTTGGAGATTGAGAGCAAAGAGTGAGAGTTTTAACTACGGAAATGTAACTCAAATACCAGATTAATCAAATATTCTAATTGTAGTTAAATACATATGAACTTGGTCTAGGATCAGTAGAATGGTGCTGCAAGCCTAATTAAAAATGCTTTTTAAATTTTCCGGTTGTGGGTTGCGTCGGGGATTCAGATCTTCACTAAGAGTTTTTTTTTAATGTTCTTCGACTTCTTGAAGAGATGATATGAGGGAACGTGATTATGGAAACATTAATTAAGATTACATGTGAATATCCGTTTCTGCGGAAGAAGCAGAAACGCCAGAAAAAGGATAAAAACAATAACTTAAAAGATAGAAAAAGGAGATCTTGGCTCACTTTTGGGAATCCCTACTACTGCTAAGAATCAAAGAAGACTGAGCTTACTTAGCTCAACACTTATATATACTTAACTTACTCTAATCTTTATAAATACAAATTACTTGAAGACAAATGGCAAACACTTCCGCCAAAGCCTTAGAAATTTCAAAATAAAAAAAGCTGTAAATTAGAACTGCAATTCGCATTGGATTAAGATTTGAAAAAAAAAATCGACTTCAGCGAAAACTTTTGCTGTTGCTTTAAAAAGCTGAGAAAAGAAAGGCAAATTACTGGGAAATAAAACACAAAAGCGAGCTAAGCATTCCCTGCGAACATTTTGCTGAGCCAATTCAAAACGTGTGCAAAACCACAGACAACAAATATGCAACTCGGCAAAATGCGCACTCACACACACACACGCACACACACATAAATATACCGTGCACTTGTATTGTCTTTGAAAGTTGTGGCCCATAGAACGCCAGCGGCAACAAACAAAGCGCAAACAAAACACGAAATAAAATGCAAAACAAAGCGAAAAAGGAAAAAGCAAAAAACAGAAAAAAAATTAAATAAAAAATAAAATAAAATTAGGAAAATTGCAAAGTGGTACAAAAAGGTCGTGCGAAACATGCGGAGTAGGACGAACTTATTTCGTATGGCGATTAAAGGCTTCAACCGGAAGCAACACACTCGCACACACACACACACGTATGTGTGCATGTGTGTCAGTGCCTTGTCTTCCGTGTGAATGAGTTAGCCAACTTGGGTGTGTTTTAGACAACGCTGGGCTGGTGGGTGTCCGTGTGTGAGTGACACATTGTGTCGTGTGTCGGCATGACGGTTGCAGGCTCAGCCATAGACAACACAAAAATACAACCATGATGCGTACAAATAACGGGCGAGTAGACAGACACACCTACACACAGGCGCATAAACATCGCCAGCCCTTCACCCCAAGCCGCTGGTGTGTGTGCTCAAGTGTGAAATAGTTACATACCGACTCGCACCCTTCCCGCGTCCTCCGCAAAATTGTTGCTGGCTTTGGAATTCATACACATTCTTTCTCCATTTATACATATATAATTACATTCATTTAAATTCACCCACACATGCACATATATATGTTATATTTGTATTGTATTCGGATGGCATTGCTTGCATATTCATTTGCATTTAAATTCAAAGGGTTTCAACCGAGAAATGAATGAAAATTAAAGCGGCTCACTTTAAGTGAATAAATTACTAATACAGGACCACATTTACGGTAAAGCTTTCCACATTCTGCTTGAGAGCAAAATATTCGAAATTTAATATTTGTATAACAACTTAATCGGATGCATATTGAGATTAAAATTCTGGCATGAACATATACACTTTTTTAATATATATACTTATTAGACTTAATTATCATAGCAATGTGAATTTAAAAACGAGTAAGGGAAAGCACATACTTTCATTAGAAGTCCCGAGAGGTGATCTAGTGACTGATGCCCAGAGCATACTAAAATTATGGAGGGAAAGTCTGCTGAATGGCAGTGAAAGTGGAACACCAGGAGATATCGAACCCAATTCTCCAATCAATAACGATGAAGCAGACGTTCCATTGTCCGATAAGGAATAAGTTCGAATAGTAATTACCCGTCTGATGAACAACAAAGCGACGGGGCCGATAGATTGCTGACCGAGCTATTCAAACACGTCGGCGAAGAACTGATAAGAAACGGGTTAGGAGCATGTATCAGCTTCTCTGTAAGCTTGGTCATACGAAAGCATGCCCGACGATTGAAATTTAAGCATAAGTCTCCTAAAGATCGCATATAAGGCTTTATTGATCGTATAGTGTGAAATATTAAAGCCAACCGACAACAAACTGATTGGACCTCATCAGTGTGGCTTTAGGCCTGGAAAATCAACAACTGACTAGATATTCACCATGTGCCAAATTTGGAAAACTCCACCTCTTCACCGATTTCAAAGCTGCTTTTGACAGTACGAAAAGAAGCTGCCGTTATGGTATTCCCGCAAAACTAATACGGCTGTGTAAGCTGATGTTGAGCAACACCAAAACCTCCGTCACGATCGGGAAAGACCTCTCCGAACCGTTCCATACCAAACGAGGTTTCAGACAAGTCGACTCTCTTTCATTTGACTTTTTCAATCTACTGCTGGAGAAAATAATTCGCTCTGCAGATTTTAAAAGAGCAGCAATCTTCTATGAGAGTGTAAAGCTTTTGGCGTATGTCGATGATATTGATATCATAGGCATCAAAGTCCGTGCCGTTAGTTCTGCAAATAGCGAAGCAAATGGGTCTGGTATTTAACGAGGGTAAGACGTAATATCTACTGCCATCAAAAAAAAAAGTCATCGCACTCGCAACTAGTCTCTCACGTTACTGTTGGCAGTCATAACTTCGAAGTCGTAGATAATTTCATTTATTTTGGAGCCAGTATTAACAGCAACAACAATATCAGCCTCGAAATCCAACGCAAAATAACTCAAGCCAACATGTGCTTCTTCAGATTGAGTAGGCTATTGAAATGCACACATTAGAGGACCTGACGTGCTTATGGCACAAAGGCATGGACAATGACAACTTGTGATGAGTCGGAGCTACGATTTTTCAAGATGGTTTCTCTTGGTTATTAAATACTTCGTGACAAGGGAAATATTCCCTGTTTAGGGTATAAAGAAGATATTGAAAAGTAAAAAAAGTTTGAAATTTCGAAAGTGCAATTAGATAAATCTTCTACAAGCCACCTGTCAGTTAGATCACCACAAATTTCTGTCTTATCAATGTTGTTGACTGTTGGTAGCCGCGGCTTGCTGGGTTGCGGGGAGTTATAGTCACCAGAAATCGAAACAAAAATAGAAGAATCAATACAAAAGTGGACTTGTGACTCCATAAAACGCTGGTTACTTATATGTAGATAGCTACCCTAATGGAGCATTGGTCATTTGAAGAACATGCGTTAGAAATGGTTATGCATTATAATAACACTTTCGTAGCTGCAAACTTGTAGAGAGTAAGAAAACGGTTCTACACTTTCTCTGTGAGTGATCAAGCTCTATCAGAAATTAAACACCGAACTCTTGGAATCCATCAGATACCAAACCATGAATGTCTATCTACAAAAAGCATAACGGAGTTAAGTAGTTCCATCGAGGGCACCAAATGATTTCAACAGAACAGTAGAACGTGGTAACGAGATATAAGGTCTTCCAATTGTTCATTGAGTCGACAGGATATAAAGGAAAAATCAGGGCGGATTCGGCAAATAGCCATCGATTGTCTATTTATTGCTTTCCCGTAGTCCGCGTAAAAATTATCTACCTGGGTCTTCTGTACGCATTTCGAATCCGCCAGTTCTAGATACATAGAGCTCAGAAAGAGAGATAAACTGCTAAGAAAATCAACTGCAAATAGATTTGATTGATGGATTATAGCTAGACCATAAGGCCAACGTTTTCATTAAAATATTGATACCTCTCTGCGAACCCTCCATTCCATTTCTTGCGCCTAATTGAAGGCCACAACTGAATGTAAGTCTTGTTAAAGGGTACAAGTAGGAGATACAGGGTGAATGGTACGATTTACAATCACAGATATTTCTTCATAACAAAAAAAAAAATAAATAGCAGTTTGCAGCGCCGGCGACAGCGGGTCTTAACGTGGTGTCATTTATGACTTTTGGAGTTCTTACGATTTCTTTCAACAATTCTCATGTATTTCCACTTCCACGAAGCCCCAACTTTTGTAATCCTTTAACTTTGCACATCTTGCACCTCCATTGCACACCCATTCACGTGGAGTCTCTTACTCCCTTCTTCTCCATCTTGGCGAATGCTCGCACAAACTACGCGCGACCAGCTGGCGTGCAAACCACAACAAGTAAATACTTGCAACACTTGCCACAGCAGACGCAGCCAAACAAAAATCAGTTAACTTACGCAAGCACAAACACGTTTCTGGCACAAAAAGCCTTTACTTCGAAGAAAGAGGTTGTAAAATAACAGTGCTTGTACACTAGTACTTGTAGTACAAATAATGCCTTTTAATTTCGAGTCCAAGTTTTTTGGTTTCTTAGTTGCTGTGCACTTTCCGCATTGTTTTGTAACTTTCTTCGACGACTTTCCTACACTTCCCTCATTCATTCCCTTGTAAGCAATGTAAGCTCGGGGTTTGCCGCCTCACTTGGGTGTGGCTGCTGCTGGGTCGCGCCTCGCGTAAGCTTGCAACAGCTTGTGGCAACAGCCTGTCTTTAGACGTCAACTCTTCGCTCTTGTCCTTTTGACAATAACAACTAAAAGCACAACAATAACAACTGTAATACCAATACAACTGTAACTGCAGCTGTGGCAATAGTGTTGCTTGCAAGTTATTGGTTTGTTATTGCTATTGTTGGCGTTAAAGCAACACATTTCGTATGCACAACAAACGAACGAAAGCAGCGAGTGAAAGGAAAACAAACTGGAGACGGCACGGCGGACGGTGCAACTAAGGTTGGTATGCAGATGCATGCATAAGTCCATGGCACTTGTTCTGCTTTTAGGTGGACCCGAGATGCTTCGGCTGGCACAGTGTTTTCGTTTGCAAGTCATACGGCAAGGTTGCGCGGAATGTGGACAATTTTCAATAATGCAACATTACGTTGCATGTGTGAGGAAGAAGGGGAAAAGGGAAGCTGCTTTAGTTGTTACTATTTTTATTATCAAATATTTTATTGAAAGTACAGAGTTAAGTATAAGCAACGGATTTGAGAAAACGACATACATATTGTAATATGTCAATTATTTAAGAGTGTTTTTTTATAAAAATATCTCCCTAACACCATATGGAAGTTATAACAGTTTATATCGTTCAGTTTTGTGTCTTCAGCCCATCGACCACCTTACCCGATGGAATCCATGGTTCCTGGACTAACGCCATGTCGTTGCTGCCCTTCTCTAAATTGAGCAGAAGCTCGGCAGAAGCAATCTTAGTTTTGTGGAGGTTCATTTGGAGTACCCTCAACTCTTGGTTTTGAACCATCAGGCTAATAACTGGGTTTTTCCTCCACCTCCACCTCCTGTAGGACGAGTGAAGTTACCATGATTTCGTGGCGAAGGAACATGCTTCTCACGCCCCATGCCATTTCTTCGAACCTCGCGAATAAAAGATCCTTTGCCCCTTATTGATCTGGAGGTTATAGCCTCCATTTTCGTTAGCATAGGATCTAGATTTACGCCTCATCTTACGGCGAAATGTCCCAGCCGTTTTATCCTCTCTAGCCAAGCAGCCGTTGCACTTCTTCTTCTTCAGGCCGCTGCCCTTGTATCTCGCTTTTACCTTCAACTACTTCTTGCTTGGCTTTCCGGGGCCCTCTCTTGTTGGTAGAGTTAGAACCCTCGATCGCCTTGACAGGAGAGCAAGGAAGCTCTTGTTCCCTTTCCGCTCCCAGCGCTTTCTTTATCCGAGCATTCATAGACTGAGGCACCTGTGCGCTGTAAAGCTGGTTTAGCAGTAGCACTACAACCAGCGCAACCTGCTCCCGTTGCAGATGAGGTGGGGTCGTTGGCGACACAGCTTTTATGATTGGTGTGCCTCAAGCTCGTCTCCCACTGACGTTTGGACCGATACACCAGTCCACTTCGTTCCTTTTTTGTCCTCCATTTCGAGTTTTTGATTTGGGAATCTCTACGCCCAGCGGTATTAGCAATGGTCGTTGTATTGCCCATTAATCTTCTTCTGAGGATGCATATAAAGGGAAAATACGTCAGCCTTCGTTAAGAGCCGCCAACCTGCAATGTAATGACTCCGATAGGAGTCAGCTTGAGATCGTAACATTGTAAGCAACGGACATCTATTGCCTAGTCGACACCCGCGCGGAAAATACTGCTAAGATGAATTTTCGCTGATCTTGGAAGTATCAAAGTCAGGGAAATACGTTCAAGTGCAAAAAGCCAACCAGAGTGTCGAATTCTATATCTATATATATATCTGATCTTATTGGTTTTATCGAATATCATCTTAAAATATACACATATATTTTCGAATCTGTCGGTCAGTGTATGAGTTACGTCATTTAAGAGAGAATATTGTATTTAAGAGAGAATATTGTATTCTCAAAAATCCAAAGAGCAGGGTGTACTCCAAAAATGACATCTTAAAACATCTGCCTAATACCATATGAAAGTTCAAACATTCAATTCACTCGCCAGTTGGTAAAAATGGATTCACCTAATTTAGTTCAAAGGTAGTTAAAATGAACCACGAAAATATCAGCAATAAATTCGACGTTGAACTATTTCAAATCCAAATTTTTTATGAAAATTTAGTAAAATGCTATAAAATCTATAAATTTATTAAAAAAAAAGTTATTGCATTGAAATTGTTTCTTTTTGTTTCAGAAATACGAAGATATGAGGAACACAAGTCAGAGTCTGTTGAAAACTGCAGTAAAGATGTAAGTATAAACCCGTTAGATACGCGAAAATGTTTGAAATATCCGAATTTTAGAGATACTTATTTCAATATGAGATCAATTGTTAGTCTCGGTAAAGTCAATTGTTATAAGAGTATTTAGAAAGAGTCCGGCCAGAGCCATTTTCGACGATAATCGTGAGGCAAAAGATCGAAATAAAGAGTTGAAAATAACTAAAACTTAACCACAACTCAAGGCAACCACAAACACATTATTACCATAGAAATGTTGCGCACATTGGCGCTTCACACCCACTGTGCTCATCCGAAAACCTGCCGCCTGACTGTTGATCCGAGCAACCCTTTCGGTGCATTAGCACTCTTGGAATTTGAATTTGAACTTTGCCAAGCCGGCAGAGCACAAATGTGTGCCCTTTGCATCAAACGCAGACGAAAATGTACATTTACTTTTGGTTTCAAAATACTCACCTCCACCTCGTCCTCGTCCTCGGCCGCCTCCGTGGGCACTTCGGTGCCTTTCACTTCACTTGCATTACGAATTCCCTTTCTGCGTGCAATTATATTTGATGTTGCCCTGAGTTGTTGTTGTGCGTTTCGAAGATTTCTTGGCTGCCGCACGAATTCTAACGGCAACTGCCGCTGCGTGTGTGTGTGTGTGTAGGTTCGTGTGTTGCAAGTACTTGTGGCAGCAGTTTACAACTGTCTGTGCATATTTATCTGGGAGGCGTGTTGTGTGGGTGTTAAGTGCCAAGCAAAGTGGTTGGAAATGTGCGCATTTTATTTAATTTTTGGCTAATACGAATTTATGTACTCGTCCATGCTTACTTTGTACATTCAGCTGCAACACAAATGTTTCATTACGGTTTTACGGTTTTATTTAGTCTTCACTCGCTGCGCTCTGCCCTGACTAGCTTTGCGCTTTGCGCTTTGCGTTGCTGTTTGCCGTTTGTTTTGCCTTGAGCCACTTGCAATTGCCCATGCTGCTGTGCAAAAGCTGCAGAAAGTTTCGCAACAACAACAACGGCGATAAATCCTTTCAAGTTGCATTCGTGTCGTGATTATTTCGGTTAGTCGTAATTCTTTTTCTCCATCTTTGTGTTGTTTTGTTTTCCTTTTGGTTATTTGTTGTTGTTGCTGTTAGTTTTGTTTTGTGTTCCGTTATCGCAACAGTTGTAGCTGTCTGACTTAATGCAAATTTAAAACAATCTACTTCAGCTTGTGTTCATTGGTGAGTAACTTTAGACTTAACGTCGGGGGCAATGGAGTGGCAGGGAATAACTGCAGACGAAACGGACTGTGAGAAAAATATGCGGGAATGCTTTATGCAACCTAAAGGATAATAAAAAGATGATTTCTACACACCGAAATGCCTTGTGGTTGTATTTTTATGTTTTGCACTTTACGGTGGCCAAAATTACAAAAAAGTGAGGCTACAGAGGGAGTATGAGTCTAATACCTCAATTAAAGTCAGACTTATATACATTTTTCTAACAATGTGCTAAGCTAATTTGAATTTCTGCAGGGATTTTTAAAACTTCTTGGTATTAAGTCGTTCGCTTTGGTGACAAGAGCTGATCTTATTAATTTTTTCACAGTCAAAAATTGCTTGAAGCAAGGCGAAATTATGTGATGTATCGACCAACTTGGCCCAAATGCCAATGCCAAATTGGTTTGCAAAATTTCGTGCCGGCAATTTCGATTTTGAGGATGCACCACGTTTTGTATGGACTCTTGGTGCCGAAACGGACAAAAATAAAGTCGTTGGACGCTGCAAATCGTCGCATAACAGCTCGACAGATATCCGATGGATTAAATATGTCTAACGCGACCGTTCACAACCACATGTAATGTGCAGGATTAATTTCGAAGCCTACTATACATATGGAATTCTTATGTTACCTATGCTGCGAAAGTTGTTTCGTCGCAAAGAAGTGATCCAATTTGCAAAGCGCAAAATATTTTGAATGAGAGAACATTCTTGCCAAATCAGGACGTCAACATTTGGCATTTTGGCTGCAAGGATAATCAATGTGAGTGTGATTAAGCTTTTGCTCGAAGGATGGCGAAAGGTATTGGTTCAAAATGTAGAATATTGGGTAGTCGAAAAAGTCTTTTCGTATTGGAAAGCTGAGATTTTAAGCTTCATTTAACCAAAAAGAAATTTAAATTGGAGCAAGTTGGAAAAAGTTACAGCTGTTCAAAAATGAATGCAAAATAATGAAGAAACTCGCTATATTTTGAAATTTTTGTACAAAAAAGGGAAGAATGCCACGTAAGCCTCCAACGAAATTTGTAAAGTTCACCGAGAGGATGATGTATCAGTTCGTGCAGCACAACAATGGTTCGCTCGCTTGTGTTCTGAAAATTTCGATGTGAAAGATGCACTTCGCTCTAGCCGACCTATCGTTGAAAAATTCGATGAAATTATGGAAAAGATTGATCAGAACCGTCACATAAGCAGTCATGACATCGCTAAGGAACTTAACATTCATCATCAAACGGCTTTGAAGCATTTAAAAAGGCTGGCTACAAAAAGAAGCTCAATTGTTTGGGTACCACATAAGAAATCTGTGAAAAATTTAATGGACCGAGTTGACATCTGCGATTCCTTGCTGAAACAAAATGAAATCGAACCATTTATGCAGCGAATGGTAGCAGGAGACGAAAAGTGGATCCAATAATGTGCGAAAAAGCATGATATATTTCCAAGCGTGGTGAAGCTCCACAAATAGTCGCAAAGCCAAGATTGATGCTTCGAAACGTTATGTTCTGTGTTATTTGATGGGATTGGAAAGGAATCATACACTGTGAGCTGCTCCAGCCTGGTCGAACCATTGATTCTATATTTAACTACCAACAACTGATCAGATTGAAGCAAGCAATCGAAAAAAACGTCCAGAACGGATCAACAGAAAGAGCTTGGTCTTCCATCAGGACAACGCTAGACCACACACATCTTTGATGACTCGACAAAATCTGGGAAAGCTTGGCTGGGAAGTTTTGATGCACTCACCACATAGCCCTGACCTTGCACCATAGGAATATCATTTGTTTTAGTCAATCCAGAACTCCCTTAATGAAGTAAAGTTGACCTCAAGAGAAGCCTGTGAAAATTACTTGTCGCAGTTTTTCGCCGAGAAACCAGAAAAGTTTTACACTGATGGAATAATGTCTCTAGTGGCAAAATGGCAAAAAGTGGTCGACCAAAATGGTACATATTTGGTTCATAAAAGTTTATTATAAATGTATAAAAAATTAAGTTGAAATTTGATTAGAAATACGAAAACACTTTTTCGACTTTTGCAGGTACTTTTTTGGCAGAATGAAAATCAAACTAATTAATTAAGAAGATTTGATGTATTTTTAAGCGAATTTTATGCAATTAACGGAAAAATGCTTTCACTTTGTGTGTCTCTGCCGTTTTGTCATGCAAGCGCAGTATTTATTGCAATTATTTGCCTCTTTATTACAAAAGCATTTATTTTCGCTGAATTGCAACAATTTCCACTAAAGCCGGCCTTGAAGCGCTGCAATTTAATCGCATTCGTTACATTATTGCTAAAAGCCGTTAGTTTGCATAGCAAAAAGCTCTAAACCCTATTGTTGCATAACATAATAATAATATTTTTTCGCCTTCCATGGAAGCGCCGTGGCATGCAATCAAATCTATGCAAAAGTATGTGTGTTGTTGTTTGTGTAGTTGCAGCCGCGCAGCTGCAACAATGTTTTTATTCCGCGCCGCTGCACTTTTTGATTGTAATTTGATTATCTGCAATGATAATTATGCGTGTACTACATGAGTGCGGCATAGCTGAATTAAAATAAATGCCAAAAAAGCAATAACAAAAAAAGTCACGCGAGTGTACAAAAACAAATATGTGCATAATTGACAGCAGCGTAAATAACGCGCTATAAAATAGAGCATAATTGAACGGACAGCATTGATTGCGCTCTTCTGCACTTGTATGGGTGTGTCAATGTGTGTGTGTGCGTGTGTGCGCACGCATTTGCATAAAAACTGCATTTGCAAATTGCAATGTTTTTACAGCAAATTCATCTCTGATTTGCCGCAACAAATCTAGAAAGGCTATCTGCGTCCGCGTCGACGTAAGCGTCGCGCCGCTAAGGATGCCACACAATTAAATGCTACCGGCACTAAATCCTCAAACCATCAGCCCGTGTTGCAACACACACACATTTGTTTATCGCAACATTTTTTGCGCTGCTCACTCTCCGCGCCGCCCAAATGGCGCAATATTTTGCTAAACTATCGCCAATTACGGCTATCAAAGTTTGCCAATTAAAGGAATTTGCATAGAAAAATCGCCAATACGAGCATGAGGCTGCCAAAGGACGGCGCTGGAGTGGCTGGCGTCGTTTTCGGTCGAATAAAAGCGCAATGATAGAAATAAGAAATGCAAATAAAAAAATGTCTCCATAAAATCGACGAAATCGCTGCAGCCGCACGAGGCGATGACGATTTCGGCGCGAATCCGAAAATTAACACACAAAAAACAACAAATAGGTGACTTGTAAAAACTACTGCCGTCACACATGCGCTGCAACTAGCGCTATCCACTCATCACCCGCATTCTGCAGCCGCACCGGGCAATTTGCCGAACGCCACATTGTTAGAACGACTTAGAACGACATTGACAATGACAGTTGAAACCGAAGCCGCTGCTTTCCACTTTCGATGTGAAAATTTTTGTGGAATTTGATGTCACTTCGTGTGCTCGCATGCCTCGTTATGCCTCCACATGTTTTTCGCCATCTTGCCACTTCTTTTTTATTATCGTGTCAAATAAAATTAAAAATAAAATCGGCAATAAAACGAATCAGAGCGGATTGCCTGTGGCAACGCTGCACTTAATTGCGCTCATACACGACGCAATGCAATCATTTATTCTCTTATTTCTCGCTTTAATCCACTTCAGTGTCACTGCTGGTCGGTTTTAGTTTTTGCACATTTGCAACGCCGAAATTTCGCACAGGATTTCATTAATTTAAAATGTGTATTCGTTCAGCTGCGGCGCTCTGGATTCCTGTGTGGCAGCCCACATTTCCATTGATGCTTCAGTGACGAAGTTGGCACAGCAAACCGCCAACGTTGGGCCAGCAACTACTCAGCCACGTAACGGTTGGATTGCGTTTGTCTCACACGACAATTGTCTGGCTGCCTGTTGCAGAGCCGAGCAACACGTTTGGAAGGCGAAGGCATAAATTAATTAAAAAACTTTTGCAATTATTCGCAAAAGCGTTTAAAATTCGTTTTGTGCCAACCACCATTTCAGTTGCTACGCTGACAATATTTTCGTTATTGCTTTCCATTGTTGGGGGTATGAGTACCGCAGGAAGAAGAGGAGAAATGAGAATTTTAAGCAGCCAAATCGTTACACAGTGTCTCGAACTGTCGAAGACAAAGTGAGGCATGCAAGAGAAGACATGGATTCCCTTCTCCAAGCACATGTGTTACACTATGTACGGGCAGAGTAACAAGTCAGTCTATTCTGAAGGGTGATCTACTTCAAGGTTCCTATTTTTTAAAGAAAAAGCACAGAAGATTCAAGTATAATGGTGAATCTTCATTATCATTCGAAAGAATATTTTTTGGCTTTACAACTGGTAACTGGCGAATAACACGCTCGATATTTTACTCTAAGGTCTGTGTGGATGTGAGATTGTCTGCATAGACTTTACGACTTTACATAGCCCCACATGTAAAAGTCTACCGTGAGATGTTACACAACCTTGGTGGCCAATCATTCTGCTCACTGAAGTGTTCTCTCAATCCATCAAATCCATTGATTGAACCGTCGCCATAGGGGTCACCATTGACGGTTACGTTCTCACCGGCATCATTTTTGAAGAAATATTGTCCGCTGATTCCACCGGCCTACAAACCACATCAAACCGTTGTTTTTCTTTTGTTTTTTGTTGGATGAAACGGCAGCTCTTGAATCTCTTCGGGCTGTTCGGCGTCCTAAATGCGGCAATTTTGCTTGTTTACATACCCATTGATATTCGGTCGAAAAAAATCTGTCAAAAAAAGGTTATTGGGAAAAGTACCTCTACTTGGATCGCCCGTTATATACATTTATTATTAAATCTTAAGCAAATGAGCCTATGAAGTCCTTAAGTGTTTGAGATTCACATCAAAATTTTTTTTCATTTGGACTATGGACTTGCTTCGGTCGCTCTAGGTCCATTCAAGAAGAACACATTACTCTTGATAACCAAACATCGACATTACCGAAGCTTGAAGCTTGAAAGATGACTAGTGCTTTGAGTGAGTATTCACCATTTTCTTACTGAATCATGCGGCAGTGAATCAATCATCTTTTCTTTATTAGAATAATGTAAACTGAGCAACATTCTTTTAAACCGCTATGCATCCAGTCGCTCAAACAATAATGTTTGCTTTATCAGAATTCCCAAATCCCTGCACCTCTGTCAATTGCAACCCTTTTTATGTCAAATCAAATCAGATTCAACGCCTAATCGCTGGGCGAAATCAGTTTGTTCACACTTCCCTTTTAATGCAACCCTGCATGCTTTAATTTTTATCACTGCCCCTCCTTTTGTTTTGCCTTTTTTTTTGAAAATCTCTTTGCCTTCCTTTCGTAATCTGCTAACTTTCGCTAAGCGCTTTCCAATCGCTTGATTCCTTTTTCGTTTGTGGTCTTTGGTTGAGCAACTTTTATCTCGCCTGCGGCCAGGTCAACTCTCCCACTTGCACTGGCAACAAAGCGCACATCGAAGCCAATGAAGGCCGAGTACCGCGTGTATGTGTAAGTTTGTTTGTATGAGAGCGAGTGTGTCACAGATTTGCATGTAATTCGAAATGAAATGTAATGCCCCAGTGGGCCTTTTCGAGAGATGCCCATTTTTGTCTTTTTTATTTACTTGTAAAATGACATTTTTGTTCGCCATTCACAAGCAAGGCCCATTTTATTGTTTATTTTTTGATTTATTTTTTCATTAATACCAATTGTGCCTGTCTCTGGGGCGGCTTCGTTGTTTTATTATGACAATTTTAAATTTACTTGCTGTTCGGCGGACTTGGCGTTGGTTTTAGTGAGTCATGTTGGGGGTACCCTGTAGGAAATTGGACTACTTCACGTTATGTATTGATTGCAAGACTGAAAGTGAATATTTCGTGCTCAAAAACTGTTAGCCAACTAATTTATGAAATTTTTATAGAGATCAAGTTTTCAGCTTAAATTAATTTCCAATTGAACCTTAAGAGAAATGTGACTAATCTACTCGTCCAAGCCTTTAAGAATTGTATCTAAAAGACCTCTGTAAATTTTCATGAAAATCGGTTGATGTAGGTCACCGACAAACGTTAATAGAATCAAAAACACACTTTCGAAAAAAACAATTTTAAAGACGACGCACTTAGCTCCAGTTAACCACGAGCGCACAAGTTCTCAAAGCTGTATCTCTGAAACTTTTACTCCCGATGTACAAATGTAGCAGCAAAGAATTAAATAGTTTTCAAATTCGATTTTATTCTTAAAGACTCTTTTTCCCCGCTCGTCAGTTCCTACTGGGTATTCGCGAGTGTATCTGTGAGCGTTCGTGGGTGTTCGTGTTGCCCGTTTGACAGCAAATCATATCGGAAAGGCCATAAATTTCTTCAATTGATCATTTTGTGTACGTGCATAAAGACAACCCCCACAGAAACACATACACACTTACATGTCCTTACTCATCTCCACAGCTAAGTACATATTTATTAAGGGCGTGGACGTGCGTGTCCCCGTAAACGTTTAAATTATCTCGTTTATGCAATTTTTATTTATATTCCCACGTTGCTTGGACAACCATTACTTACACGCCACTCGGAGCGTCCAATTTTGAATAAATAAAAACCGAAACGAGCTCGAAGTGCGGAGAAGCCAAACACATGCCAACACACACATACGCATGTATTGGATCACCGGCGACCGAGCAGTCCACTCTTATCCGAGCTGTGAAATTCCCAAGTGTCGAATAAAAGTAACAACGCAGCACTTATTTTGGGGCAAGCACCTGCAGTGGCGTAGATAAAGCCACCGTCGCACACCTTCGCACAGTGCCAACCTACAGTCACGCACGCACACACACGCACAAATTTCAAATTTTATTTTTGCTTTTTGACAGCGCGCTGTGATTTACATACCTGCCGCACCGCCCTTGCCTCATGCCATGCCAAGGGCGCAACACGCCTCGTGTATAGTTAAATTTATGCTCGTGAGTGTGTGTGTTTGTGTGCCCAAAGCGTGTTCAAACGCATTTGTTCTCCCCATAAAAGTTAATTAGGTGCGAATTGTGCCAAATAGTAATTTTAATTAGCTGCGCCATTTAAGTGGCCATAGCTCATATTGCGCCTTTTTTGCAGGTTATGTTCGACCATTTACTATGAATTTGTAAATTCATACTTTGCGGTTGTATTAATTTTTGCTAAAAACTTTTTCATTGCACTTTTCGGCACAAGGGTCGGAGCTAAAAAGTAATTATGAAAGTTGTAATGCGATTTAATTGTTATTACATAAAATATTTTGTCGAATAATAAGCTTACATGGTAACTCACATGGCGTAGTTGAGCTATAATATTTTGTTGGCACTTTTCCCCGAGCTAATGAAAATTGTTGAAATGGTTGGAAACAATCCGAAAGCTGGAAAATTGAAAAAGCAATTCAATTAAATTTATTTGCAAAAAAGAGGTAACGGCACAAAAAAAGCGCAGGATGTGGCAAGTTGGTTTATGTACCGTAACTGTGAACAACTCGAGACCTCTCGCTAGACCTTCACGCCTAATGTAGCATAACTCTAGATGGAATGTTTTGTGCGTTGCGACTTTATATCGCATCAACACCAGAAATCACAGCCAAAATACTGCATATGGTTTCGGAAGACCGTCGACTGACTAAGAGAGATTTAGTAGAGGTTCCTCACATCTCATTAGGCAGTGTGAGCTATATTTTGAGTGAACTTTTGGGCTTTAGAAAACTGTGTGCACAATGGGTGCCGCATTCGTTAACAATTGAACAAGAGTACCTTTGAATGCGACTATCTCAGCAACATTTGGAGCGTTTTAAAAAGGATAAAGTGAATTTTGTGCGTCGATTCATCGCGATGGATGAGACTCGGGTCTATCACCTTGATCCTGAATCGAAACAAGAGGCTAAAGAGTGGTGTTAACCTGTTTGTTCGGCTTCGAAACGAGTTCGTGTCCAGAAATTGGACAAGAAGGTTATGGCATGGTTTTTTGGGATGCGAGAGGAATTTAGTGTGTGGATTACTTGCAAACTAGGTAAAACAATTAATTCTGAATATTAAAACAACCCTTTGGACCAGTTGAAAGAAAAAATTCATGAAAAAAGACCCGGTTTGCAGAAGAAAAAATCATTTTTTATTAGGACAAAGCACCGTGTCAGAAGAGCATTTTGACATTGACTAAAATCCATGAATTAAAGTTCGAGTTGTTGCAGCATAAAACGTATTCACCAGATTTAGCCACCAGCGACTTCTATTTGTTTCCAGAACTCAAAAAACTTAAGCGTGACATGCGGTTTTTAGCAAATGAAGAGGTCATAACGGCTGTTGAAGCGTATTTTGCAGACCTTCCGGGTTCTCACTTCAGGGATGGGATCCACAGATTGGAGGATCGTTAGCGCAAGTGTAGTAATGTTCAGGGAGATTATACTGAAGCTGGTGTAAGAACAGAAGCCGCTCGACCTTCCCAAGCGACAACCCTTTGCTGTGGGCTCTTGTAAAGTTCCAAGAAGATCCGGCATTTTTGAGCCAAATTTTGTTCAGCGATGAAGCTCGTGATCTCGGCGACATTTGGTTTCAACATGACGGCGCCTCTACCCACACATCGCATCAATGCATGGACTTGCCGAGGGAACACTTCGGGGAGCAGATAATTTCTTGTTTTGGGCCGGTCTATTGGCCACCAAGATCGTGTGATATCACACCGTTAAACTTTTTTCTGTGTGAATGTGTAAAGTCTAAGGTCTATGCAGACAATTAAGCTTTGATTCCGGCTTATGGTCGACATGGTCGAACGAGTCATCGAATGTTGGACAAAATGGATATACCATCTGAGAAGTAGCCGCCGGCAACATTTAAAAGAGATAATCTGATCTGATAATAAACATTGAAGTTACTGTGTTTTTCCCTCAGAAAAGAAGGGAACCTCGAAATGGGTCACCTTTTACAGTATATTACCTGGTTTAAGCTGGGAGATGTGACTTAGCAAAATGCATATTTTCCTTTTCCTTCACAGGCCATATTAAGAACTGGTCTTCAAAGGTAGATACCAGACTTTTCACCAAAATCAAAAAACACTCCTTCAAATGTGTTGAGAACTACTAGAAAATCATTTAATGCTTTGTTGGTTTTCGAATCGCTCATTGATTTTATGTGATTATATTTGAGATATTGAATAATAAAATTTGGTGTAGATTTTAATTTCGTCAGTGATTTTTTTTTTATCATTGTACCTGTCTTATGGTGCGTTCACCGAAATGTTTGTTACACTTCGGAAGCTCGAAAAATTGCATAGAATCAAGTGGGTTATTATTGGTGCCGATCGATATCTTCCCGGTGTTGGAAACAATCGATTTGCGGACTCAAACCGTTTACTGAGAGTAACTAAATGTAGTGTCTAATAATTTCCTCTTCAGTATACTTACGAGTAACTTTGTGATGGGGTAAAGGGAATATTAAGAGACCAGTGCACCAACTGCACTAAGTACGAATTAAGTTTAGTTGCTGATTAGAATAGAATGGTTTGAATCAGAGCAAATACTTTCTGAACACTTTAAACGCAAATAATCGAATATCGATTTAAAACTTGAAGAAACTGGGAACCGAATAGACTATCAAAAAAGATCCGCTGAATTGGCAGAAAAAAACTCTTTTAAAACTTTTAACTTCGCCAATAAAAATACAAACACACACACTCCCTCACAGCCGGCAGCGCCACATCATTGAGCAACCATCCATCAAACGCTCACAACAAGTTGCTGCTGGTCACCCGCCAGCTCTGCTGCGGCAACTGCAAGTCATGCGAGAAATGTGAAATAAAGCAATTGCAAGGGATGGCAACATCCGTCTGTCATCGAGCGGAAGTGAGTATCCTTTCCGTTCACACAAATGCCAAACAATTGCATATTAGGAAGAGCATTCAACAATTCTTCGCTTCTCTTATTTACTCCACATTTTTCTTTTGGCAAAAGAAATTCTCAATTCAATTTAAGTTAAACTTGCAACTTCCGGTTGCTTTCTTTTCCAACTGACTTGACTGCAGCGCCCTTGGCCAAAATGAACTTGCAGCGCACTTGTTTACCGGCCGGCAGTCGAACAGGATATGGAATAATACAAATGTATTTCAAGTGACAGAGTACGCGTACGCAGTGAGGGCACAACGCAAGCGGGGGAAAAACTCACATTATTATGAATTAAAAAAGGAAAAAAAAATTCAAAAATAAAGAAATTCTGCTAAAAATCGTGTATCGTTACCAACACACAGACATGAGCCGCATTTACATACTTGAACTGCTTTGTTGTTGTTATTGTTACACAAGGTAAATAAGTTACATATTTTGCTCGAAATATTTTCGTGATTCAATAGGAAGCGTCGAGTCGGGAGTTCGCTCCCTTGAAACTTGTCCGTGCTTGATTCTGATTGAACACATGTGTGTGTGTGTGTATGTGTGTGTTATTTGCGTGCGCCGCTGCTTCGTTATTTGAATATGCCCCTTACACACACACATGCATACATATTCTTCAGTTGCATGTGTGTGTGTGTGGATTTTGGGCCTTATTGCTTTCTCTCCGCTTCTCCACACTTCACTTCCGCCCCAAGCGCCGCTGGCATGTTAATATTGCTTGCTTGTTTGTTTATTCTTTTCTACTCACACGAGTCCTTCCGGCCGTCGACGCTTGCTTCCATCCTTTTTGCATTAGTGTAATATTTTATTTTATTAAGCGCTCTTCGGCAATCAAATCGCATCAATTGTATGCCATAATAGGCAATTGGGACAGATTATTCGCATTCAATTCTCTTTTTCGTCTGCGCACTTAGCTCGCTCCTCCTTGGCGCTGCCGACTTGCTATGGTAGAATAATGATTGCGGCTGCCCCATGGGGCCTCCAAGTGTTCGCCGCTTGGCTGTGCTGCCAGGCGTGTTGCTAACTTTTATTTCTGCTTTCTGGCTTGATTTGCTTCGCCGCCGACGCCGCTCGTTGCTAAGTAATTTTTTTATATATTTTTTGTATTTATTTATGTGTTTCATGCTTCATTTTTGATAGTCTTGCACCATTTCTCTTCGATCACTTCCGTTGGCACGGCTTCGCTCCTTATCATTTGCTGCCTGAGTTGTTGTCATGACCGTTTTCATTAATATGGAGATTTTCCATGGCGATAGCCCAGCTCAAGTGCCGTGCCGTGCCGTTTGAGTGCTGCCAATTTCATGTTCCAAGCAGCGAAATCTGTACTTCGTCCTTAAATTGGTGAAAATTTCCCTTTTTCAGCCAAAAACATAATCGCAATAAATTTCAATGATAGTGTACTTAAAATGTTGCGTATACGCCCGGTAGACCTTTTTATGGTATGCACCTTCAGGGGAGCGAAAAAGAGTGAAGTGAGTAGAACGAGTGTTGAACTTAGAAAATATATAGTAAATATATATAAAATATATATAAATCTTAAGTTTCAGTTTCTTCTTCAACTTCTAAGTGTGCTATTATTTTCAGTATTTAGTCAGCCATGCAAATAATAACAATAACCTGGAAAATAATTGTATAAAAAATATACAAGTACTTTGGTCTGTGTGCACAACATGTTTTGAAAGCTAAGCACTTTTCTATAAAATTAATTCAATTCTCAGAAATTCTAATTATTTATTGAGACCTACAGATGACTTGAATATGTTTGTTGCATGTACAACAAATACGACCGTAACGAACAGCAAGAAAATTTTCACAAAATAAAGTAATTTTGTAGAAGTATAAAATTCTTTATAAACGAAAGCGAAGAAGCACTCAGCTCTTCGAAGAGATATCACTACCACAATGGGTCTGCCGATTGGTAGGTTTGCTTTTCGACCATTGGATTATATCTTGTCACGAAATATCACGGCAGCCACGAACTATTTTAACCACAGAGCTTCGAAAGTCTTTATATGTAGGGTTTTTTTCACAAGAGCGCTCCAAAAGTAGACCAATAGTGACAGCAAACGACGTCAAATTTTTTCCCGCTCTTTGACATTTCTTAGAATAAAGTTCGCCATTTCATCATGGAAAGATATATGAGGCAACAAGGAGTCGAAATTATTAAAATTTACTTCCGAAATTTGGAGTCAGTGGTCTTCACTTTAAGAGCGTTACGTCCAATTTATGGTAGTCATAATCGTCCTGTCAGATCAACAATAGAGCAAAATTTGAATCCACAGTCACAGTAAAAAATGTTCCTTTGTCAGTGCGACAAAGAAATGCCCACAGTGTCGAGAATATTGCTGCCGCTATGCATGAATTGAGGAAAACCAATAATCAGTCTCTCACACGTCGTTCTTAAGCATTGGGCATCTCTGTGACGACGTTGTGATGAAGTTTGCGAAAAGATCTTGGTCTATATCCTTACAAGATCAAATAGACGCAAAAACTGAAGCCGCTTGACTAACAGAATCGTCGGATGTTCCTGAATTGATGTTCCTGAGCAACGACTTGAAAATGATTCGGATTTTCATGCGATAAGGCTCATTTCTGGATGATTGGCTTCGTCAATAAGTAAAATATTCTTTATTGGTCAGGCAGCAATCCACACATACACCATTCATACCAAAAAAAATACTGTTTGGTGTGGTTTATAGGTTGGCGGTGTCATTGGACAGTATTTCTTCCACAATGATCAAGACCGGCACGTTTCTATGAATGGGAATCGCCACCGCTCAATGATAACCGAATATCTTAGACCCAAATTGGATGATACGGACTTGGGCAATATGTGGTTCTAACAGGACGATGCCACAAGCCACACAGCGAAAGTCACAATCGATTTATTGAAAACCAAGTTTTGTGAGCGTATTATCTCACGATATGGCCCAGTCAAGTAGCCGCCTCGGTCGCGGGAATTGCCGTTAGACTATTTCCTGTGTGGCTACGTCAATTCTATGGTCTATGGCAAAAAGCTAGCGACGAATATCGAATGTGAAATTGCAGCACCTTGAAAACCGTCGAAAATTGAGTTAAGCGGCTGGACTTCTGGAAGTGTGCCCGTGTGGCCATGCAAAAAGAATCGGGTTCCACTTCCACTTTTATAGCGCTCTTATTGAAGACCCCGATAAAGATATAAAAGATATACCCACAAATATTTCGAAAAGAATACGAAGCTCTTGGATACCATTTAAAAACTGTTGTTACTTCAAGTAGAACTCAGAAGCTTAACTTGCAAAAATACAAGGCAGAGACAAGCTTTAGCTTACATTGCCATGGTGCTGTTAAATTATAAATGAGCAATCGAAGTTAGACTAGATTTTATTAGCGAACTCTCTTGGAGCGAGAAACTAGTCGAAGTCTCGACAATTTCCAGGAAAGGCAATCATTAATTATTGTGAACTGTGCTACCTTTTTATCCATAATGCCAGTTAAATAATACGTGGAATTCGCTCAGCCATGGTGCGTGAGTGTGTGTGCGTGTTCTCAAGGCAATTGCAGTACGAATTCGTCAGAATCGCAACTGTTTCTGTTCTTGCGCAAAATAATTGATGCAAATAATTGATTGGCGAAAGACATAAACATACGGCGCTTGGTGTCCTTGCCGAGGCCCCACACCTGCACTCCGCTTCAGCCTTCCTGCACACCTCAACGCCCGCTAGCGCGCCTCAGTCACGTTAACTTGCCTTTCCGCTGGCTGTCGGGCACTTTGTCTGGCGTACCAATTGCGCAATGCGATTTCCTGAAATCACAGAATTCACAATTCGCAACTCGCAACTCGCAGAGATATCCACATTTCATGCGTATTGTCCAATTAAGTGTATATCCTGTTATTGTCCTTCCGCCCATGAAATGGCGTGGCGGAGTTGGAGCCGCTGCTGCTTTGCGCCACACAAAGCGAAAAAAAGGAAAAGTTGCCAACAAATTGCCACAACTTTTTGCATTCACCACTTTTTGTTGCTTTTGTTGCGCATACAAACACGCTTCGTGGCTATCCGCAACGGGGGGAGGGGCATAGGAAAAAATATTTTGCAACTGCTGTGCGAGTTTGCTATTTGCATGTGTTGTCAAGCGGCGCAGCGCAAATAGTGTTGTAACAATTTATACTTTTATTTATTTATTAATTTGATTTACTTTTTTGTTCACATTTTTTTACAATTTAAGTTCACATGCTGAGTTTGTTTAATTGGAATTTCCGGTTTTTGGTTTGCTGAAAAATTATGCAATTACACTTTGGCACACAAGAGTGCTCTTGTGTGTGTGTGTAGCTGTACATACATATGTGAACCTAGAGGGACTTTGTTTGCAAGCGAGCAAAAAGGGTCGAGTTAAATAGATACGACCCTTTTTTTTAGAAAATACGTATATATTTTTAAACATATATATTTTATTTTTGTTTCTCTCATTTCAATTTGGTCAAATTAATTCGATTTTATTTTTCATTTAAACGTTTTTAATGAATTGCTGCTTTTATTTTTCTATTCGCAATATCGAGCGTAGAAAGCGTTCGTTCAACCGTTGGATAAGTACCCTTTATAAAGAAGGCTTTGGATATAAACTAAGTAGTCAACATAGATTTTGCAGTCCAGTTTTGGGGATAATTGCTAAAATTTACGACACACGTGTTCTAATTAAAGCCATCGATTCTCTACCTTTTAGAGTTGTTTGGAGAAATAGCAATCGTTGTTGTGAAGAAATAGACTGTGAAGAGGACTGAGTTGATGGCGACTTAAGCTGATTTAGTAAGGCAGTATAAGGAAAATTTTTAAAGGGTAATCCATTTCGAGGTTCCCTACTTTTTTAAAGAAAAAACATAGAAACTTCAAGTTTAATGGGGATTGTTTATAACCATTCTGAAGAGCATTCTTTGGCATTTATTTTTTGAAGATTTTCTCTTTCAAAAGATGGCCGCGGCTACGTTGCAGATGATCCATCCGTTGGGTACAATTTTCGTTGACTCGTTCGAGCATTTCGACTGGTAACTGACAAATGAAATGCGTGATGTTTTGCTCCAAGGCTTGAATTGAAGCGGAATTGATCGCAAAGACTTCAGACTTTATATATAACCAAAGGAAAATATCTAACGATGTGACATCGCAAGATCTTGGTGACCAATCGACCGGCCCAAAGCGTGAAATAATCTGCTCACCGAAGCGTTCTCTCAATAAGTCCCTTGATTGATACGATGTATGAGAAGTGACGCCGTCTTGTTGAAACCGAATGTCGCCAAGATCGCGAGTTTCAATTTCACGTATTAAATAGTCAGTTATCGTGGCGTGACAACTGTCGCCATTGACGTTACGTTCTCATTGGGATCATTTTTGAAGAAATATGGACGGATGATTTCACTGGCCCATAAACCACATCAAACCATTGCTTTATCTGGATGAAATGGCAGCTCTTGAATGTCTTCAGATTGCTCTTCGACCCAAAAGCGGCAATTTGACTTCTTTACATACACATTGAGCCAGAAAGGGGCTTCATCGCTGAACACAATTTGAGTCGAAAAGGTCAGATCTTCTTGGAACTTTTCAAGAGTCCGTAAGGCGAAGTGATGTCGCTTGTGAAAGTCGAGCGGCTTCAGTTCTTGTAGAAGCTGTATTTTGTACGCTTTCAATTTAAGATCTCGACGTAAAATGCGCCAAGTCGTTCCATACGTCAGTCCGAGTTGATGGCGAATAATCGACTCGCCACGGCCTTTGTTTACACTATCACCTACGGTTGCTACATTTTTTTCACCGCAGTGCTGGATGTGTTCTATTCAGTCGAATAGTTACAAATTAAATATTAGTGAAAAGTAAAAGGCGAGTCCAGTAACAGGACCCAGCTTCCAAAAGCTTAAACTAGCAAGTGCAACACCTCGCGAAACAGCGGAATATCTAGTACAGTTATAGTAGACAGCCGTCCGATCGGCCAGCCAATCAAGCATGGCGCGCTCAACGAACTTTGCCGCGTCCAGCTGAAGTGCAGCAGATAGCGCCTTTCTTGCCAATTGCGGACAGCAATTTCGAGAGCGAAAAGGCATATATTCGAATTTTTCACTTCATTCTCCTGATTGCCCACTACTGATGCAGGTGGGTTGGATATTGTGCCGGTTATATAGTACAATAAGCGCAAAATGAAGTGGCACTGCGCCGAACAGCACACGATGGAATTGCAATTACTGCCCGCCATGCGCTCCTTGCCATGTCACAGCGCGCCTCGAACTATTGCCAAAGTCAAATGCGAAATAAAGTGACGCCTCAAACGCCGCGTGTTCCTGGCAGCAAAGCTGCAACAATGACCGTTGATCCGGCGGCGACAATTCGGCAATATCTGCGGAGTTTTTTGTGCGAGCTCGGCATTTTGCAGAGGCGAAATTGACCTCAAGCGCACAACCTGCTGGTGACATTGACGGCGCCTGAGGTTGCTGGCGGCAACAGCTGTGGCTGAGTTAACGGTGGCATGGTGCTGTATTAGCGCGCTTGCAAATTCCACACTTTTGCCGAAAGCAGCAGCCGACACACGAACTCATAATCAAGCAAAAGAAATTTCGGCAGGAATTTGGAGGATGTGAGACCTATGGGTGGGGGCTTAGCATATTACAAATTAAGAAAGCTTGTTTAGAATTTCTAAGATTGAAGTCAGATATGTCCTTTGCATATATGGAGACCGTCTACTCTCTTAGAGAGAAGTGTATATAATATAATGTATAAATAAGCATTAGATGCCTCTTAAACAGTTTTATTAAATCTTGCTACGCGCGTCATTCTCGACTGAATAGCATGTTTCGTAACGGTAACACGATCTTCGGACGAATTTTTTGAGTTTCATAATGTTAATTATACAACCAAACTTCATATTCGTTTTTATTGGCGTAGACGCCGCTTACGCTGTTATTGCCTAGTCTACAACAGCGCACCAATCCAGATTCCAAGTGTAGCCAGGTCTTCTCTACTCAGAGCTTGAGTGTTTCATCCATTTGGACGACATGACCAGCCAGCGTAGCCATGTTCTAATTGTCGAGTCATCAGAAGATGTCATCGACCAAGCCTCTGCAGCGTACAGCAGGTCGGGGATGATGAGTGACTTGTACAGTTTGGTCTTTCTTCGTCGAGAGAGGACTCTATTTCTCCATTGCCTACTCCGTCGGAGGTAGTACGTGTTTGTTAGTGTTATTCTGCGTTGGACTTCGAGACTGACACGAAATTATCATAAACTTCGCTTAAACTCTCCCAAATGAGCAATCGTTGGTGATTATAGAAACAGAACCCTGTTTTCCAACAAAACTCGGCCGCAGAAACGACGCTCAGATTTTCTCAACTCATAAACTTTTGTTTAGCGGGCAAAACGAACAAACTTTAACTCCACGATCTACGAAAACAAAGGCTTATTTTACGATAGATGAAATTATTTAACCAGAAAGCTGCGTCTACAGTGCCATGGTCCATTCGCTAAAGCAAAAGCTTCATGTTAAAAGGCGAGTGTAAACCCTTTTCAACACAATACGAAATGTAAACAATTCTAAGAAGAACAACAACACTTTAAATTTTTAATTCGCACCCTTGCGGAGAAAAGCCGCGCGCCAAAAATAAACGGTATTAGGGTAATTTAATTAAATTCAATTCCATGCGCCTAAACCCGGGGCCACTAAATGTTTTAATTATCATAAACATGGCAGCATCATAAGAGAACTTTAGTAACGTTTAATAAAAACAACAATAAAGTGACAGCGACAACATTTTATGAAGCCACAAAACAATGCCACAACATAAGCAAGACAGTAGAGGAGAGCAAGCCGAGTGAAAGCGGCGCAACATTCGCTTTATAGGCCAGAAATTCTTTCGAGCAACAACAAAAACAGTTTATGACAAACAACAAAATGTCGAGAAAAGAATAAGGTCCATGAAGTACGACTGCACACACGCACACACCGTCAGGCAAAGGTCAACGGCGCACAAATGAAGTCAGGGTGGGCACAAGCGGACGGCAAGAGACTGCACCAGAGCCGTAACGACGCACAGCATGGGCAGCGAAAAGAACAAGTGTCACAGCGCACGAAATAATGATGAAAAAATAACAATTGAGTGGAATAAAAACAAGCGGAAAAGCAAAAACAATAACAATGGAAATAGAAATAACAAAGTTAGTGGCAGCGAGAAAGGCAGCCAAGCGACGCGCCAAACGCTAATGATGAAAATTCCACGCGCATTAATTATGCAAAATACGACGAAGCGACGAAACACCGACCTGAAGACGATGACGAAGGTGAGTACGAGTGTAAGCACGACCGCCGTTTATTGTGTAGCAGGAGGAACAAGCAGCAGCAAGCAGCGAACATGCGGTTGGCAGTCGGTATTGTAGTCAGCGAACGTGAACCTCCACTGCCACATTACTCCGTTACGTTAGAAGCAAGCCACTGAATTTAGGTATGTCAAAAATTTTGAAGAAACGTACATACATACACTCAGCTGCTTGCCGACTCAGCAATTGGCAGGGTTTTCGTTTGCCACAAACCAAGGAGCAAAAAAGGAATTCCAGCAGCGCGAATTTTCTCTGAATTTCCGCATGAAATTGGAATGCAAATGACATTGACACCGCTTTCGAAGGCGGGCGAAAGAGGTTGAACAAACATATTATATATATAAATTCAGAAATCTATGCACACATTTTGAAATTAGCTGCGAATTCCAGAAAATTTTTTAAGACTAAACTGATTTCTGATACGTTTGGTTGATTCGCTCGTTTGATTCACTGAGATTTGTCTGAAATTTGTTTATTATTTTAATTTGGAGGGATGATATTTAAGAATGTACTTTTCAACCTCGATTCCTGGAATTGGGATCTTAGGTTGAAATTATAGATCTCAAGAACTCTCGAACCACTGATTTCAAATAAAAAAATCAAAGTTCAATAATTAATGAACGAGTTGGCAATGTAATGAACGCTAGCATTAGATGCTTAAATAGGATCAGCGGCGATTTTTGTTTATTTTTTTAATTCATAAACTTAGAGACAAAATTAAGAGTCGAAGTCAGCGTGTTCTGAACGTGAGTGCGTCTTCGATATTTGCTGACAACTCGACAACAGCGACATCTACAAATATTTTTTTTGGAAATAGTGTCTCCTGCTAGTATAAATATTTTAATGTTTATATCCTTAGAATAATATTATTATGCAAAAATAATTGCTTCAACGTTTCCTAATAGAAAGTGGATTCATTGATTTATGCTTACGATATAATAGTATCACAGGTTATTATAGCCTGAACAGGGTATATTTAGTTTGCAGAGTTTCTAACACCCACAAAGAAGTCGAGTCTATTTAGCCGTAACCGCTTGTCTGTATATATGCTCATCCCCCAGGGGTTAGGGTGTAGGCTTTGCGCGCGATAAGGAATGCCTGTCGTTAGAGGCGACTAAAATTCATATGCACTATGTCTGTATTTTTGGCTTGTCCAGAAATTTCAGCATGGTCTTTGTCAGAAATAGTGTTATAATACTCAGCTTGGAATGATCTCATAAACTTTGAATGAGATTCCTTCTAATGAAAAGACATTTGAAGTTCAACCGACAAATGTTACCAGTAATTGAGTTTTATGGGCTGTTCAACTCGTAGTAGTAAAAGCTACAAGGTCTGAGCGGAGACTTAAATCTGGTACCATAGGCAGCAGTTAGCCGTTTGAGTTCGCTCGAAATCTGCTCATTGATCTTTAAGGGAGATTCGTGGTGGCTGGTGGTTCAAACTTAAAGGCAGATAGGATTGAAAAATTCAATCCAATGTGCAGTCGCACTGCGGCTGGGTTCTGGGCCCACAGCACGGCAGAGGTTTTAGTATCGGCCTAGAATCTAACCAAGATGGAAAAGGTGTTCCTTCCACCTGACCAAATGAAACCAAAAAATACGGTTTTATTATTTGAGGCGCTGATTAACGCATTGCATTGATCTATGAAGTTTTAAAAGCACGGGAGTTAGGCAGGTATTCACGTAAATCACAACGATTCTTGTAGGTATGCCCACTAGTAACTCAGTGTATGAGATTTCGGTTGGAAATTGTGTACCCGTCCTTTTCCCTTCGAGAAGCCATACAAACTAAATGATCGAAATCGAGCACTTGTATAGAAAGCTTCTTATTTGGGGAAATTTTTTCACGAAATTCGACAAGGATTATTGTCTAAGGCAAAGGTGCTATCTTCGAAGACATTGTAAACGAAGTCAAAAATGTTTCTGGTTTTACAAATAATTTGAAGCCTTTTCTTAAGAGTCTGAAATAAATAATGAAAACGTCCCAACACAACGACACTTTTATAACATCCACATTCTGACAAGAAAGTAAAATCACACGGAGCCAAATCTAGTGAATACGGTGGTTGATCGATGGTATTCATTGCGTTTTTGGCTTTGAATTCGATCACAATCGTGGCTCGATGCGATGGTGCATTATCATCGTGTAAAATCCCTGAATTGTTCTTCCACAATTCCGGCGCTTTGACGTAGAACTCCTCATTGACCGTCCGTTCCTCCGAAACATATCTATGATGCATTAAATCAAGAATATTGAAAAAAACAATGAGTACCGCCTTGATTTTTGAGCGGCTTTGGCATGTTTTTCTTTGGTTTCGGCTCGTTGTTTTTACTCCATTCCGATGATTGTTGACTTGTTTGCATGTCGTACTCATAAACCTATGTTTCATCGGCGATTATAATGCTCTCCATGAATATGGGATCGGAATTCGCATGATCAAGCATGGACAAAGACACTTGTTTACGGTACCCTCTTTAAATAAGATGAGGATTTATTACGACGAGTCGAGCAAGGACACGTTTCATACCCAAAATATCCACCAAAATCGTTCAAAAGAGCCCTCGAGAGATGTCAAACTTTATTGTCATCTCTCTAGTACTTGGCTGACGATTTTCAAGTACCATGTCCTTTACTTTCTTAATACTTTGAAGGCTTTGCATCACTTGCAGGTTTATGTTTTCATAAGACTGAGTCACCATAAGTCTTTTCCAACATTCTTAATGATTCCACACACGAAATTTGGTTAGAAATACAAAATTGTAAACAACGCAACGCACTACTGTGGTGTACCGACTTGACAGATGACAAATGACAGATTGTGCTCATATTTGGCATAGTAATTAAGGATAGTCCTATCAACTTAACAAAATGAATTTTGTGGAAATATCATTTAACCGGAGAATTTAAATTACAATTTCCGAGACCTTTTTTGCCACAAAGTACATTTATTACATCTTTATTTTTATTTTTTGTATTATATTAGCTATTTTGTCTAAAGCCGTTTAATGAGGTTGAGTTTCGAAATTCGAATTTTTTCTTCGTATTGTATACCGTTATGTATCACCGCAGCAGGTATTATTTACATTTCCTTTGTGCCAACGCTGGCGACATTTCGAGCGTGTGTCCCAACCGTTACACCTCAACTGTGCGTATGTGTTTATGTATGTTTGTATGCATAATTATGTTGAGGTCTCTGAATAGGCACGTCATTTAATACTTGACATGAATATAAAGTCTTCGAACGCCAAGCTCGCCGAATTGCCGATTTCAATGCCGAAAATATGCAGAGCCGCCTACAAAGCGCACACACACGCGCGCACATTTACACTTTCTATTTACTTCTCGGTAAGTGAGCGCACAAAAAGGCTGAAATAATAGGCAAACACAAAAGCCCGGCAAAGCGCATATTAAAATTAAGCCTCGACGCCTCTCAAATATCAAAAGGAAACGAGCTTTTCTTGACACTTAACGCCACGCGGATGAGGACACAAGATGGGAGATGGGCACGGAGCCGGTGGTGGGCGGGACGTGGCAATTTGATACATTTTCCTGACATTTCGGGGGCAAATACCTTGGCAGCAATTCGTCAAATATTTGACACATTTCGTTGGCGGTGCCTTTGTGGTCCTTTTGTGCTGCTGCTGTGTTGTTGTTGTTTGCTTTTTTGCTCGCATGTTTGTTTTTGTATATTTCAGTGACATGCATTATTCAGGATCGTTTCTCAAAATCGTCTGAATAATGCATGACGAACGTTTAATTTGCCATAAATATGTATGCGCATGTGTGCCTGTGTGTGTGTGTATGTTTGTTGGAGGCGGTGAGAAGTTGATAACTGGAAACTTCGGCGCATTAACAACAACAGACAAACAAGCTAACTCGATTTGCTTCTAATGCCGCCTCGGCGCTTCGCCAATTATGCGTCTGCGAGCGAGCAGCTCACAACACAGACGCAGCCAGCGCGGCAAGCGTGCGTGTGTGTGTGTGTGTGGGTGCCAGCATACGTGACAGGGCATACGTTTGGATATCTGGTGGGCGTTTGTTGTCGTTGCGTGTGTTGTCTTTTGAGTTTTGCCAGTGTGGTCCCCAAAGGGTTAAAGGCGTCTGTGCCAACACCCTTCCTTGACCCCCGAAATAGCTCGGTTGCTTTGCTCAGCGCTCTCGCAATGTGTGTGTTTGTGCGACTTTTGCTTTTCTGAGTCTATTTGTGCGTCCGCTTGATTCAAGTTCCGCTCTGGCGGCGTGCGTAGACTCGCAAGTATTTCCTTGCCCATTTCAGGCCGCCTCTTTGCAAAGCTACAAATTTATATTAGGGACATTAAAAGTTTCTCGGCTCGCATAAGATATCAAAGTGTTTACTCAAATATTGCCCTTACCCCGCCTCCGCGCGCCGCACCAACACAACACTAATGATTTTAATTTAATGAATTTTTAATTAGAAATAACAAGTTGTTGGAAAAGTTTTCATTTTTGGAAATTTCTGTGGGGAATTAGATTTCCTTCTGGCATGGGTGAGCACGTTTTCGCTTGAATTGCAAACATTTCTGGTCTTGCGAATTCCTTTTGCTATTGAGCAAATAGTTGAGTACTAAATTAGTTTCAAATGAGAGATGAGAGCTTTGATGATTTGAAGAACAGGCTCCATTGACCTTTTTTTAGAAATATCCGCTATTTTGTTGAGTGTTTTGGTTTTGAATTGCTTTTATGATTTCTTTACAGTGCGTGATGTAGATTTGAAAGCTTTTAATAGAAGTGCTTTCTCTTTTATTTATCCAATCATTTATTGATAATTCATGAGACGAAAACCTCTTCTGCCTAAAGATGGCTAACAATAGAACAACAAAATACGAACACTACAGAAAGAAGGTCTCTTTTCTTCTTTATTGGAGCAGATACCGCTTATGCTGTTATAGCCGAGTTTGCAAGAGCGCTCCAGTCGTTCTTCCTTTTCGCTTCCTTTCTCTTCCTTCACTAACACAAAAGATTCCTTAAAAGAACTTGAACTTTATCGCTGAGTTTATATGGCAGCTATATGCTATAGTGGTCCAATCAGAAGAATTTCTTCGAAGATTGCATCCTTGCCTTAGACAATAATACATGCCAAATTTCATGAAGATATCTCGTCAATTGAAAAAGTTCTTTACACTTGAATTTGACTACGAGCGTTCAGCTTGTGTGGCAGCTATATGCTATATTGATTCGATATCGGCAGTTCCGAAGAATGAACAGCTCTTTGGTCAGAAAAAGGCGGGTGCAAAAATTCACTTCGATATCTCAAAAACTAAGGGATTAATTCGCCTACAGACAGAGAGGTAGACGAACATGGCTAAATCGACTCAACTCCTCGCGCTGATAATTTATATACTATATATACATACATATAATGTAGGACTTCTAAAATTTTCTTTTGGCTCTTACAAACATCGTCGAAAACTTAATATACCCAGCTCAGAGTATAAAAAAGAAAACTACCTTTTTCCAACGCACTTTATTTTCAAACAGCAATTTATCATCTCTTAATTAAATATAATGCATAAAACCCTATTATCGTCGTAGTCTTTTCATATGCATTTCAGTGTGGAGTATGGCGAGTCGTCATCTCCACCTCATGGCTTTGGGTGAGTTATTTGAAATGTTGCTCCCTTCCTGACAAAGCCTGTCAAGCACTAATCTCTCACTAGACAATGTGTAATCCCCTTTTATGGGTCATAATGAATTAGTGCGAGTATGTATATATGTATTTACCGTTAGTAGTTGTTAACCGAAACTGACAAACTGCATGTATATCATAACGGTATCTTCTAAATTTATATAAATGCTCTCGTTGTGGTTAAAGAGTGCGTTCCAACATTTGTTGCGTTGCGTTACGTAATAAAAATAACTGTTAAGCACACAGAAGGATTAAGAAAGGAGAATTTCTATTGTGCACAAAATTAAAACTACCTTGTTGCCGCTCAAAAATAAATTTGGCAACTCATATTGAACGATAATGTTGATGTACTTCGGACAAACGCACACTTCATACATACATCTTCACCAGGCGCTCGCCTTCCGCTTATCGGTACTTATAAAGTGGGCACACGCACTGTCTCATATATGTGAAAAGCATTTGCACTAAGTGAACGAAACAGTGGCCAAATGTGAAACATTGTTTAGCTTGTGAATATAATTACATGATCAAAAAGAGCTGTGGAATAACAACTGCAACAACAACAACAACTATAACTGTAGAAGATAGTCGTTTTTGATTTCAATTAAAGTATTGTATAGTAGAGTCTGAAATTGGTTCAACCATTTCTCTCGTATCCACATTCTTCAGAGAAAAATTATACCACATATTGGTTCTCAAACCACTTCACCAAATTTGACTGGTGGTGGTTTTCCCCAGATTGTTTCAGCCTTTTTTATTTTCATGTATTTTCGTAGAAGACAAATTGAACAACGTATTTGCTTCAAATTCGGTATTTGCAATGGAAGCACGGCTTCGTAATCTTTGAAAATGTTGCTGAAGTGTTTTAGAGAGTCCACTATCATGAAAAGAAGTATTTGAGTGGCACAACATACACAGTGACGGTCTTGAAGTGATCGAAAACATGCCATCACCTCTGTTTGTGACGATAACATCAAACAAGTAAAAGAAATAGTGCTTGAAAACTAAAAAAACCACATTCGGGGAGGGTACTGAAGGACATCCCAGCCTTATAGCATAGAAATTGAAAAATTGGATTAATCGTTACCATGCCTTTACTGGGTTTTTCAATAGGGGCAGCACACGACGCCATACTTCTTCCCAGTCTTTTGACAATTCTCTTCAATAAGGTTTGCCATTTCATCATGGAAAGATATACGATCCAACAACGAGTTAAAATTATTAAAATTTGACTACCGAAATTTCTGAGTCAGCGGCCTCAACTGTCAGATCAACAATTGAGCTTCTAGAGGAAAAATTTGAATATACATGTTCCCGTTCCAAAGAGACAAGGAAGTGCCCGTAATGATGGAGAATATTGCTGCCGCTAGCGCATCAGTTGAGAAAGACCGAAATCAGTCCCTCACACGTCATTCTCAAGCGTTAGGCATCTCTGTGACGTTGTTGTTGTGAATTTTGTGAGAAGATCTTGGCCCACATTTTTACAAGATCAAACTTATAAACGCAATAACTGAAGCCGCTTGACTACCAGAATCGTCGGATGTTTGTGAATTGAGCTGAACAACTCATTGAAAATGATCCGGATTTTCATCGATTTCTGCCTGAATGAAACAGTCAATAAGCAAAATATACATTATTTGTCAGGCAGCAATCCAAATGTGCTCCATTTGTCACCATTGCTCATTGCATCCCTAAAAAATTAAGGTTTGGTGCCATTTATGGGCCGCCGGCATCATTGGGTCGTACTTCTCCTATGATGATCAAGACCGGCACGTTACTATGAATGGGAATCGCTACCGCTTAATGGTAACCGAATATTTTTGGCTCGAATTGAATGATATAGACTTGGACAATATGTGGTTGTGGCGCCAGAAGCCACACAGCGAATGCCACAATCGATTTATTGAAAACCAAGTTTGGTGAATGTGTTATCTCACGAAATGGCCCAGTCAATTGGCCGCCTCTGTCGTGTGATTTGATGCCGTTAGTCTATTTCCTAAAGGCCTATGTCAAGTCTATGGTCTATAGCAACAAGCTAGCGAAGAATATCGAATGTAAAATTGCAGCAGTATCGGCCGATTTATGCTTGTAAACCGTCGAAAATTGGGTTCAGCGTCTGGACTTCTGAAAGCGTGCCCATAGTGACCATGCGAAGGAAATCGAATTCCGTGCATAATGGCATCAAATGTACTTTCACAGAAATAAAGGATTCAATTGATGTCCCAAACCAATTTTGGTTTATTTCAAAATCTTTATAGCGCTCTTATTGAAAAATCCGCCGTTATTAGCTCAGTAAATTGTTTTAAAGGCGATGTTAAGGATGTATATTAAAATATGTAAAATTAGAGTTGTTTTTGGTGTGTTCAGTTAAAATTTTGTGAAATGGTACTTGTTATATTTTGCTAGATCAAAATAATTAAACCTTTTGGAATATTTACATTTCGCACTTTGCTTTTTAGCCCGCAGATTTCAAAGTGTTTGCTAGTGATTTGTTGCTTTAAGCAGTCGCACCTGATTTATTTGTGAAGAACAAGTTGTTACAAATAAAAAGGAAAGAAAAATAGAAAAGAAAAGTATGTTTTTTTTTTTAAGTAGGAAATTTTACATTTCGTAAAACTTCATAGATTTCTCTGTAAAACAAAATTGATGACAAAAACTTTCAAATAAAAAAGAAATTATAATTCTTAAACTTTTTTCTCCAATATAATAAACTAATTTTACATAGTTCATTATTAATTTTATACCCTGAACAAGGTATATTAAGTTTGTAACAACCAGAATGAAGCGTCGGAGACCCTATAAAGTATATGTATATAATTGATCGGTATGTTGAGCTGAGTCTGTCTGTCTGTCCATCTATCTGTCTGTCCGTATACATACGAACTAGTCCCTCAGTTTTTAAGATATCGTTTTGAAATTTGGCAAACGTCATTTTCTCTTCAAGAAACTGCTCATTTGTCAGAACTGCCGATATCACTATAACATATATCTGCCATACAAACTGAATGATCGGAATCAAGTTCTTGTATGGAAAACTCTCGCATTTGACGTGGTATCTTCACGAAATTTGACATGGATTACTGCTTAAGGCAAAAACATAATCTCCGAAAAAAATCCGAAAAATTGTTCAGATCAGATTACTATAGCATATACTGTTTCCATGCAAACTGAACACATAGTTACTTAAAGAAATGCACCTGTGATGGGTATATTAGCTTCGGTGCAGCGGAAGTTAACGTTTTTTCTTGTTTGTTTTTAATTTTTTCTCTCAAGTGCATAAATTTCGTTGTAAAATCAGGCTGCGACTCGAGTTTCTCATTCACATGTGTGTGTGGAGAAATTGATCTATGCAGCACTCCAATAACGGTTTTTATTTTGTTTCCATTCTGCACTTCATAAGCAAGTGAAAATGCTTTTACACTCTCTCCACAAGAAATATCGAAGCAATCGGAATACGTTTGAGCAGCTACAATTCCAGCTACTTAATTAAAAAACATTAATATCCGAGAAACTCATTAACCCAAGGTATCTTTGGGAGAAAAGCACAATTTATAAAGCACTCACATGCACACACCCACATATACGCATGTGTGTGTGCGCTTTGCTTTCATCACAGAGCAGCGTGTATGTTTTTGCTAATAAAGCTTCCATGTCAGGAGGCGCATATGTTTGCCTAAGAAAAATATACACTTCTTGCAATCATATCTCGTTAATATTGCGAGAATGTATTTCTCGAAATGTTGCTGCTGTTTGAGCGAGGCACACAAGCTATAAAAACTCAATTTATTGCCTTAAAAAGTAATTAAAATGCCACAAACGAAGGCAGCAGGGAGGGAGAGAGAGCATATGCCACTTGCTACATGTTACCTGCTACATGCTACATGCAACTGCAGAGCTAAAGAGCTAAGCAAGGCTGGATACGAGTGTGTTGTGCCTTAATAACTTAAGAGCATTTGCAATCAGGGCCACCGACAACAGCGGCGGCAGCACACAAATGCATGGGAAATATCAATGGCAACGGCGGCAGTGCAAGCAGAGGCAGCTGGGGCGGCCGAGTGAGACGAGCAGCTAACATTGCTGTAATTTTTGCCAAAACATGCACCGAGCCCGAAATGTGAGGTGATTTCTAAAAAGCAAATACGAAGCGCCAGTGCGTATACGTAATATTGATTAGGCATTGCTTGCAACAAAGCACAGTTATGCATATGGATGTGTCGCCTACACATAGGCACACACACTCATGCATCACTTTGGTTGGATTTTGTCATTGTTTATGCGTTTGTTGCCGTGTACCGTTAGTTGGCCGACAGATAAGTGTGTGTTGGGTAAGAGCACTCATGTATGTGTGTGCTTGCTGCCAATTCATGTGTAACGGACACATTTTGCAACGGGAAAAATACCAAACTTTCAATGCACGGCTGCACAAATACAAAGCGGGAGCGCACAGTTGCAATAAATATGCATGTGTGAGTGAGTGTGTGTGGCGCCATGGAAGATACATGTTTTCCATGCGTAATGCGTTATGTCTATAACCTATTATTTGTTATGTTTGTTTTTGTAATTAGTGAAATTGCCTGTTCTAACTACGTGAATAATCCAGAGCTAGAAGCGGTCAGAGGTGGCACAGCAGTGATTAGGCGAGCACATTAGGGTTGCCCAACATATGAGTTTTTGGTTTAAGAAAATGACGACCAAAAATAATAGCCAATGATTAAAGTCGAGGAAACTCCATAAGAATTTTGTCAATTTTCGTAGCTGCTGCGACTCTGTTTAGATGGGAAGCTGCTCAATTCAATAAAATTAATCTTCATTGGAGTTATGTTCCAAGTTCAATGAGCCAAAGTTAAGTTCCTCTTCTTTTCGCTTTTTGGCGCCAGTGGAGATTCCAAGTGTTGCCAGATCCTTCTCCACTTGGTCCTTCCAAAGGAGTGGCGGTCTTCCTCTTCCTCTGCTTCCCTCTGTAGGTACTGTGTCGAATACTTTCAGAGCTAGAGTGTTTTCATATGTTCGGATGACAAAACCAGCCTATCCTGTCTTCGCTGAACTATTTCAATGTCGTCGTATATTTCGTACAGCTCATCGTTCCATCGACTGCAGTATTCGTCGTTGCCGTTGCGCAAAGGGCCATACATCTTCCGTAGGAACTCTTCTCGAAAACTCGCAATGCCGACTTATCAGGTGTTGTCATCGTCCACCCCTCTGCACTACATAATTGCATGGGGATGATGAGTGACTTGTAAAGTTTGGTCTTGGCTCGTTGGGAGAGGGCTTTACTTCACAATTGCCTACTCAATCCAAAGTAGAACAGTTATGTTCTTCTGTGACCCTACGAATGTCTTAATGAAGAAAAACTGTTAAAGACTTTAGTATCAGTGAAGACTGTTTATTATTATAGTCGAGTTAAGGCAAAAGAAAGGGTCGGATTTCAACTTTTAATATAGGAGAGTGGATGCAATCGCTTAATATGTTGATTGCTCTATGAGCTATGACTACTCGTATAAAAGTCTCTATTTGAGATCACAGCTATTATTAGAGCTTGTTAGATACACATCCGTAAGCACTTTTTGTAAATCCATTCACTCCTTTGTAGACCTACCTCATGCGAGCCGTTGGTGAATATTGGTTGGGTCTGCGCACGTTAGCCTACCTTATCGCCTGCATACGCCCATGCAAATACAAATGAATACGTTCGTTTATTGTAAACAGAATTCTTATTTATTTGCAGCTTCAGCTCTCCCGCCCCCCTCGCCATTGCAGCAAACGCTATCAATAACAATAGCGGCGCTGATTGTTTTGTAGGTGTCGCTGCGCTGTTTGCATACTCGACGACTATCTGCCACTACACGGACCGCCCCAGCACCCTGCCGGCCCGCCCGGTTAGCAACTGCCGCTCGGGCTGCCATTGGAAGTCCCCACACGCAGCGTTCGCTTTGGCTCGTCCATTGGCGCTTTTGTTTTATTTACAAATTCAATCAGCGCGCAATTTAATTAAATGTAAACAACAAATGTTGTTATTGCTCGCCGTGCGCTCGTGTTAGTCGCTCGTGTGAGAAATGCTGGCGGTGCTGCAGCAATTAACGACGCGTTCGCGCTGCCGACGCACCGGGCATTGGTGGTCAACTACGCGAACCGCAATGCACGCAACCGTCATTTATGGGCGACTCCTCCGCCGCCCCGCACCGCCGCACAAGTGGGTGCCACAAATATCTGCGGTTAGTGCCGCGCTCGGTGTGGCTATGCTTTCCGGTGACGCAGTTTCCGCCTGTTTTGTCGTCGGCCAGCGCAAGTGGCGGTTTTGCTTACGTAAATATTTTGCAGTGTTTGTTGTTGTAATATTGGCATGTAACGCATCGCTGCAATTATACGCGGCTCACAATCTGCGTGTTTTAATTATTATTTTATTATTTAAGTATAATTCACTGCGATTTTAGTGTAATGTAAACTGCTGGTTTCCGGTTTACAACAACTTACGGGTACATGAGTAAGCATATACTTAGCGTTATTGCGCCCATTTCTGTCCAGTTTTAACGGCATCATAATTTTGGTGAGGCAAATGATAGCAATTTGGCGGAATTTACGTGGTACGCTGTAACCGAAATACCTGAGATCTTCAATGAAGTTTAGATATAATCGCGCTCTAATAGAATCCAGTCTAACGTGAGTTCTATTAATTAGATGTGATCTGAATGTGAATGTTGGATCATTATTAAATTAGATACTCATGTTGTTGTCGTTGTTGTTGTTGTTGTTGTAATGGTTATCTAGTAACGGTGGTAAGCTTCAGATAGGTTGTTGAAGAGGTCATCCATGATAGGCCCAGGAAACATGCTGCTTCGCCGGGGTCGGACCATAGAGAGAAGGCGTGTAAAGAGATGGTTGGAGACTCGTTGCATGTTGAATGTATATGTGATCTGTCAGGATCTATTCTGGCTAAGTAGGAGTTTAACCTGCTACAGTATACAGTACGAAGCTGCGCAAGGGTCACTCTCGATTCTCGCGGCAACTCGAGCTCGTCGTCTGCAATGGATGATGGTTTGACTCCAGGTACGCCATTCATAGAGAGGTAGTCGGTGTAGGTGTTTATGACATTCACTCTGAATGCCGGTCAGTTGCGTCGAAGATTTTCGATGCGTTATCCTATGTCGTTGACGTAGTTGAAGAAGGAATTCTCCTAGAAGGCGGTTTCACTTCAAGTATATTACAGCGAGGTTTATTTCTACGAAAACACGGCCAGTAGAAACTGCTTGGAGAGGAGTTCATTATGCTTCTTAACTGAGATCATACGAACCCTCACCGTGCAGATGTTCGATGGGAGACATCATGTGGCATTCCGTTATAGTCCGGAGTCTTGCATGTTGCTAACAACGGTTTTTTTGTCTTCTTCCCATGTTCTGACGGCTAGTGACTTGAGGATTTTCTTGCGGCTCTATACTTTGCATTAGATTTTCCCGTAATTCCCACGACAGCCAGTTCGAGGTTACTGGAATTGATCCGGATTTTATGCAGCCAAGGTCTGTTTTTTGGAGATCTAATCTCGTTTAGATCGGTAAGTTTTATATTAGATACTCATCTTATCCAATCATTACGATGTATGGCAGATAGGTCGGTAGGAAGAGTCGCTGTCTAGCGACGCAGGATTTGCTGTCATTGTTATACCAAGCGTATTCAAATCCCCTCATTCAATTCTCTCCACTGTGAACCACACTGTGTTTCTCACGAAGCTCGTCATTACGAAAAATTTATTGTGCAACCTCCGAGACGTCATCAAGAAAACCTTCGACGGGTGGGTGCTCTTGGTGGTTTTTGTAAACTACTAAAAATTCATTTAAGGTAGGTAGTTTAATATAAGGTTGTCAAATATCTCCTTCCGCTTTTTTCTCTTTATTCAATGCTTTGTAAAAAGTGTTACAGTAATCGCATTTAGTTCAAATATCTGCCGTTTCGTTCGATAATCTGTTTCCATCTAGACGGCAACTTCATAATGCCCCCCTCGTAGAAGCGCCCTCCGCTGCGAAGAACTTGGACAGCCTCTTTTCACAAGCATCTTTTGCTCAACTCTACGCCAACAAGGACGTTCGCCATGGACCGAAACAGGTGGTCATCACTTGACGCTATGTCCGCGCTATATGGTGAATGCGATAAAAACTCACATCCGAACTGCCGTAGCTTCTGACGAGTTATCAACGAAGTGTGTGGTCTGGCATTGTTCTGGTGGAACACTACACCCTTCTTGTTGGCCAATTCTGGACGCTTCTAGTCGATTGCCTGCTTCAAGCGGTCCAGTTGTTCTCAGTAGATGGTAGAATTAAGCGTCTGGCTACATGGGTGCAGCTCAAAGTGGATGATTCCCTTCCAATCCCACCAAACACACAGCAAATCCTTCCTATCTGTCAATCTCGTCTTGGCCACTGTTTGGGACGAATCACCGGCCTTCGACCATGACCGTTTTTGCTTGATATTGTCGTATGTGATCCATTTTTCGTCGCCAGTCAGCAACAGCTTTAAATATGGGTCGAGTTTGTTCCGTTTCAGCAGCATATCGTAGGCTTTGATTCGGTCCAGAAGGTTTTGTTGCGTCAAATCATGCGGCACCCAAACATCAAGCTTTTTTGTATATCCAGCCTTCTGCAGATGGTTTAAAATGGTTTGGTGGCTAACATCCATCTTCTGAGCGATGTCACGAGATGCCACATGCCGGTCTAACTCGATGTTTTCCATGATTTGATCGGTATTCGTCAACACAGGTCTTCTGCCACTGGCTTATCCATGATATCGTTTATACCCGCTCTGAATCGTCGGAAGTGATAGAGTATCATCCCTCGACACACCATTAATCTCACGGAACGTTACTCTAGCGGATTTGCCTTTAACGAAGGAAAGCTTTGAAATAGCGCCAATTTCGGCGTTAGTGAACTCCATGTTTACACGTCTATAACAATTGAACGCAATATCCAAAGTAATCATGCATAGCGTCGTTTTGTAGGACAACCGAATATTAAAAGCAAGTTATTGCCTACTTCTAGGCGCATTTATCTGTAATGAACATATGGAGTCACTCATTTTATATGCAAATTACAAAGAGAGAAAAGGAGAGAGAGAGAACTTATTGGTGCCGAGAGCCAGATTCTTCAAAAATTCATATCTTTTGTGTAGAATTTATAGGAAACCATTCGAAAAAGGCCCACAAACAATGGATTCCAAAACAGAAACGGAATACTTTAGTAATTCAATGTGACTGAACACAATGCACAATTGCCACTAAAAAGTTGCTGTGCAGTGCAAAGTTGTTGCAAGTACTCCGCGTTGTTGATAACTGTTTAATTCGCCCGTTTGTTTCCAAATGATAACTAAATAGTCAGTGGAAATTATTTTTTATTTCAACTGCATGTGTTGCAAAATCAGCAGCCATTTGCATTTGTGCTATCCGACATGACAGCTCACAGATACACACACAAACATACACACACGCAAGTGCATATGTTTGGATTCGTTGGAAGTGACATTCTCTGCGAAAGTGCTGGGGGCTATTATAATTCGCAATGAATCGCTATGATTAATCGTTTTACATTTACGACGATAACATCGGCGAACCGAGAACTGCTCTAGCGAGCAAAGCATGTGTGTGTTTGTGTGCGTGCGTGTATAGCTCTGTGAACGGCCGTAAAGCAAATGGATAGGCAACAATAATGTGCATACGAATGTCTTATTATTAATGACAATACAAGCTCACCCGCACACACACACATATGCATGCTAATGGCATGCACACAACGAAGTAGCGGAGTCATAACGGTACACAGCGTGTGCAGTTCAAAATGAGAAAAGTTGAATGGTTGTTATAGCAACTGATTACGATGCCTCAGAACATTAATGACAGCAACACACATTGCAAGTGCTTGCGTGTGTGTATGTATAAGTGAGAGTGTAAAACGCGAATGTAGCGATGTGGCTGTGTGTTTTTGCAGCTGCAGGATGCGAGCAGAAGTGATGACAAAACTTTTACCACCGGCATATGCAATGACATTGACAACAACAACAACAACAGCAGTAACAATACGATAACGCTCAACAATCAACAGCAAAATGCAACAATAAATTTCTTTTTACAAGAGGCGGTCAGATGCCGCACAGCGCAGCGCAGCGGAGGAGCGTAAAGCCGAAAGCGTCTTCACTTCACTGCAGTACATATAGAACCGCATATAAATGTGTGTGCTTTACATATGTATGTGTATGTGTGCTGCCGACGCTTACGAGCGAAGGCATAAATGTTGCGCTCCATTTGGGCTGTGGGTGTTGTCACAGCTGCAGCGCTCGCCGAGATCATTAATTTATTTGTCACATAAATTCGTTATATTGCAACAGCAAAAGCAACAACAACAAAAACAAGCAAATGGATGACTGCCATTATGAGTAAAGTAAAAGCAGTAAATATAGCCCCTAAGAGCTGTGGCTGCCGCCGCACAAATCACACACCGACACACCGACCTACAGCGGTGTAAATATATATTTAACAATGAACAATTTATTTATCTATCCATGATTCATTAATTTAAGGCAATGTGCTAAAAGTATAAATTAAGCATAAACTTATCATTCCATCGAATTTGCAAGCAACACACACATGCAACCGCAGGCTTAGGCCGCAAGGCTCAGCTATTTAGATCCTCATGTATATAAGCTCAGTGCTGGCAGTTGATGCCCTGGATAATTCGAAATATATTAATTAACTATATTTTGCCTTTTAGGAACGAAGAAAGAAGTGCGAAATATATTTCTTAATAAAAGTAACAGCAATAAAGTAATTTCACGACAAACAAACGTTTTATTTAGTTCACAGAAATACACAATACGTCCATTTATGGAATTCTGATCTGGGTATAAGTTAAATGTAAAGGTCCCGAACATTAGAACACAGAAAACTGTTCCATAATTTACAACTCTGGCCAAGAAATTAAATCCATTAACAAATTTGGCATTGCAGTTGAATATATACATAAACAGACAAAAGTATAGATTCACAATGGGTGGATGTCATAACACAAAGAACACACTCCGACTACAAAGCGGAGAGAACTTTACATTGCGCTGCAGTCAACCGGAAGTTATGTATTATTTACGAATTTACCATCAATTGGGGTTATGCTTAACTCGGATCTTTCACCAATCTATTTAACCTATAGTACAACCGTCATCTTTAAATACTATATAAAACAACAACCTTGTGCAATAAACGTACAGATACGAGGTATGACAATTAAGTAATGAGACTGATTCCATAAAAACCGTATATTTGAAAATTATTCTACAGCTCTGCCATCTCCTTCAAAGAAGTCCCCTTGGGCAGCTATACAGCGATCCCAGCGCGTCTTCCATGCTTCGTAACATTTCTGGGATGTCCGCGAGTACCCTCGTCGCGGCCGCCTGGATGTCCGTAATCGACTCAAAATGAGTTCCTTTGACCACCGATTTTGTTTTAGGAAACAAAAAAAATCACAGGATGACATGTCAGGCGTATATGGCGGCTTTTGCAACACGGCGATGCCTTTAGAGGCCAAATACTGGGACACGCTGAGGGCGGTGTGGCATGGCGCGTTGTCGTGATGAAGGATCCAGTTACAAGCGATGTCTGGGCGCACCCTGTTGACTCGTTTTCGCAATCTTTCGAGTACTTGGCAATAGTAGACTTGACTCACAGTTTTCCCCGGTGGAACGAATTCTTTGTGGACGATTCCACGGCTATCAAAAACGGCAAAAATCATCGTTTTCACCTTCGACTTGCTCATGCGAGCTTTTTTCGGGCGGGGGGCGCGCGGAGCCCACCACTGTGAGCCTGAACACGACTAAGAGCACTATCACCATATACTCTTACAATTTTAGCGTACGTTTCCGAAGCTGTTTCGCCCAATCTGGCGCAAAATTTTATTGCGACGCGTTGGTCTTGATTTCGTTTTTCCATTTTCGTGACGTCTACTCAACTTGACGCAACAGGCGAACTAATAAGCTAGAGCGATGGTACATATCTCAATGGAGAGGGGAGAGATGCCGGAAAAAGACACACAGGTTTACCACAAGCGCGACAATAAAATCAGTCTCATTACTTAATTGTCAAACCTCGTACTTTAGAAAGATCATGGAATTTATGAAAGTAAATATGACTCTATATTAAAAGCAGATCAACTGGAGTCTGAAATTTTTCATTTTACATTTTTACAAGCTTGGAAAAGAACGCCGAAAGTGATTAAAGTTGTTTTCAATTCTCAATATCCAAATAATGTTATATAAGAAAAATAATTAAATTAAAGCGAAAGCTATGACGTAAGGGGCATTAAACTCGTTGCCCAGTTGATTGTTCTATTTTAAATAAAGTTTCTAAAGATCGTAATCGGAAAATTAAGAGGTTAAAAAATTAATGTTTCACAAAATATCTTTCGTCCGTAACTAATTGCAGAAATTCCGATCACACTCTTCGGAAAAGCTGTAGAAGATTATAAACACCAAAAACTCAAGTATGTCCCATTAAAACAAGTGCTGATAGTTGAGTCAAGGGTAATTCAAGAAAAGCGAAAGTATTATCGGATTATTTAACCAAAATATTCTCTCCATATGAAACACACGTAGATTAACCTACTGGTTCTAGTCAAGTAAGCGATGAACTCTCAAGTTGCATAAGCAGTGCGCTGAGTGAGGAAATCAAAAATCTGAAACATTAAATAAACCCCAGTTGCGACCTGATTACTTCCTGCAAAGAGTATATTAAAAATTACCACCATTATTAAAGGGTTACATGGCTTTCCTCGGCTAAAAAATAGCCTTTTTTCAACAATTATGTTTCTCATATAAGAAATTAAATATTTCATTAGAATTTTTATTGCTACAAACATACACTATTAAAAAAAATTCTGAAATTTTGGCAAAAAATATTTTAAACTCGGTCATTGCGCCGCCATTTTTGGTGACCCTCAAAAAAAGATGCGCTCGCGTTGTCCTTACAGGATCATCTAAAGTGAAAAAATACGTAGTTTATTTAAAACCTTAACGAAGAACTTATACAAGGAAAATACTGAAAATTGGATTTTTGGCAGGCATTTTTACAAGAAAAATTAAAATTTCAATGAAAAGTTCGCGACATTTTTTTTTTTCAAATAGTTGTAATTGAAAAAACCTTCGTACAAGTCTTTAAGAATTGTACCTCAAAAACCTGTGTAAGATTTCATGAAGAACGGTTGAATAGTTCTCGAGAAATCTTGCCACCGACTTAAAAAACAGAGTTTCGTGAAAAACGCGTTTAAAGACGCCGCACTTAGCCTAGCTAGCCTCGAGTACACAAGTTCTCAAGACTGTATCTCCGAAACTTTTACTCGGATAAACTTGATAATTTATGACAATATTCTAGAGGTGTTGTAAAGTTTAATAAAATAATAAAATTTTTAATTTTTTAAACCGGTGAACCCATATAATCCTTTGACGCGTCTCTTCATCTTAAATACGTGCCAACTTACTGGAAGATTGCTGAATCATTATACAAAAGCCAGGAAAACCAGGATAGACAGATCCGTATAACTTCTACCGATAATATCAAAGCGTTTTGAGAAAATTTTCATAAAATCATAGCACGAAAAACCATAACTCCAGTGTATCAGTTTGGATTTCAAGCTAACCATTCTGCGATTGATCAAATTAGACTCTAAGCCTCGGTGGAAAGTTCATGTAAAATCCAAATGGAAAGAGCTAGACATGCGACTCAAGAATATTAATTGGTTAATTGGTAACAAAGCAGTGTTATACTATACCGTATAATATATCGAACGGTAAATAAGAAAGGAGGTATTCTAATCTATAAATCAAATTTTGGGCAGTTTTTTGAACTTCATTCAAAAAAAAAAAATATTTTTGCTATACATTTTTTTATGGTGTTTTTATTGATATCTTAAGAATACAGAAAAAAAAATTTACAAAAAAATATTAAAAATTTAAATAATAAGAGGGGATGAGAGACAGGTGTAAAAAGTGGCGCATCCTGCTAACATTGATCCTGACTCTCCTGGTGGTCTGAAAACAAAAATTAAAAGAAATTCTTAATCAGTAAGGATGCTGTTTTAGTCCGGGAACACAAAAAAATTTTTGTTTTGAAAAATGGCGACTGCCTGAAAATAAAAATCATTTTTTACGCTTTTTCTTGAAATTCCTGATTTTTTTTTTTAAATTAAAAACAAAAATTTTGACGCGATGCTGGTAGGAACGATAAAGGATTATATAAAGAAGGTTCACACAAAATTTCAAGTAAATCGGTTGTATAGAACTTGAGACAATACTGGTACCGTGTGAAAAAAAGTAGTTTCGAGAAAAACGCGTTTAACGTGTAGGAGACAATTCAAGTGAACACGGACGCCACCTCACAAAATCGGCTGTATCTCCGAAAATAAGTCGAATTTTGAAAAATCCTTCCAAGGTCACATATTTGAAAGTCTAAACTTTAAATATATGAAAAAAATCGAATTTTTCAAAATTCTAGAGTAGAAGACCCCCTTAACAAAGTGCGATTTTTTGCTAGCTCAAAATCTTCCCAAATTCACATGTGATGAATATACTGACGAGTGGTGACTTCTCGCTTCGTTCGCTTGACTTCAAAAGATCATTGGGTAAAAATGTTGACACTAGCATAATTGCTTTATTTTTATGAGTTAATAGAAATTACACTAAGTTGAAAATTTTACAATGTTTAAAAAATAGAGAACGGGGATGTGGGTGTATTCTCCCTTGTTTCTTGATTTTTTAAATTTTTATTTATTTTCAAAATTCTTATATTTTCAGTTTGTTCATTAAGTTTAGATTCCCAAATTTATTTTAATTTTTAAATTAATTCATTCGATAATGACATCAGAATAAATATATGTATTTTTCTCAAAATCGTTCAAATAATCCAAACAAATAAATTGTGTTGTATTTTAGTTTTATTTTCGATCAATTAAGTCAGATTTGCGCTGTGCATTGTTTGCATAAATAATTGACTTACTTGGAATTGCACAGAAAGCATGACTTCACACAAAATTCGCAAAACCGAAAATTCGAGATTTTCTTGAAATTATTCAAGAGAATGCAATTTAATAATTATTCAAGCCAATTGAGTTTCGCAACAAATTATGTCAATAAATTTGGCCAAAGTTGCCTTTGCGTAACAGGCAAAATATTTAAATAGAAAGAAAAGCTCACACGCACGCATACACACATACACATATGTACACACTCCGGCAAATTGAGCATATGCCGCGCCCAGTCGGGGGCGCTTGCAGGGAAGGCGAAGAAACCAAATGGAAATTTTCTGATTCCGCTTCAACACGCAAAGACATTGTTGGAATATATTTAAATTCTCTTCGGATGTTGCATGCCACACATTTAAACGGTTGCATGTTGATATCTTGAGTGCTTGCAACACCGAGCCGCATACACACAAGCACGCTGGCGATTGCTCGCATGTGCTTGAGTTTTCGTGTGTATGTGTGTTGTTGTTGTTGCAGCACATGGCAACAGCATACAAATGCAAGCTTGCATCGGAATGCTACGCGTTGCTTCTCACTAAGAACAATTCCACTCGTTTTATTACACTTTTCTTGTTCTTGTTTATTGTTGTTGTTCATGTTGTTGATGTTGTTGTTTTTTATTCCACATTGACTATTACCTAAATTCCTGCAACATTTGTTGTTGCTGCGGCGCTTACTTGCATGCTTTTTGCAGCTAAGCAAAGTGATATCTTTTATTTGCATCGCACGAACGTATGCACCACTGATATGTACCGTTACAGACGGAGTCGGAATTTTTTTCCCATCTGGCTTTGGCAATAGCGGCAATAAACTGCTCGAGGAAAACAATGTTTCGTGCGAAAATGAAGTGTTGGAAATATTTCGAATGCAAATTGTTGCAAGTGTGGCAACCTGCATCGCCTGTGTGGCTTAAAGAGCTCTGCTCTTCAATTTCAAAATTTTTTTTGCATGTGCAGGGCACTGCTGGAAGACGAGTCTTTTAGTTTTTGGTAGCTCTATTTAAAGGGCGGCACTTCCGGATATAGTTAAATCAATTTGATTTGAAAGGATTTTCTTCTAAACTTTACATATTTTTGGAAGATTAGAGAGTTTTTGAAAATTTCTTGATGTAGCAACTACATTTGAATTTTTCTTTTCTTTTGCAGTGCGCAGTTTGTGGAGCTGAGGGCTAAAAAGAGGTAAGCGCATAAATCTCGACACCAAAATCCATAAAATTTCCCAATTGCATTTTCTAATCGAACAGAACCCACATTACTGGTGCTTCTGCATCCTGCAGTACCAGGTCTTAATCAGTTCAAAGACATCCACAGCTTTGAATAATTATGCTCTGAGTGGTGTATACTAAGTTTGTCCCGAAGTTTTTAACACCCAGAAGGAATCGTCGGAGATGTGAGCCTGACGAGCTGAGTCGATTTAGGCATGTCCGTCTGTATATAAGTCACCTAGTCCCTAAGTTTTTGAGATATCGAATGATAAAATATTGAACAGGTTTTCTTCTGCCCAAGAATCGGCTTATTTGTCGCAACCCCTGATATCTTACCATGTGACATATAGCTGTCATACAAATTGATCAGGTGCTTGTAAGGAACCTTTTGTATATGTAAAATTTATTATAGCTTCAGTGCAACCGATGTTAATCATTTTTCTTGTTTTAAAAAAGGGTGTTCCATTTTGAGGTTCTCCTTTGTTTAAAGAAAAAGCACATACACTTCAAATTTAATGGAGAATCTTTAACACCATTCGAAAGAACATTCTTTGGCATTTAATTTTCGAAGATTATGTCTTTCAACTGCTGGCCGCGGCTATATCTCAAATGGTCTATCCATTGACCAGCCCAAAGCGTTACATTATCTGCTCACCGAAATGCTCTCTCAATAAATCCAATGCGATGTGTGGAATGTGGCGCCGTCTTGTTGAAACCGAATGTCGCCGAGATTACCGACATCATTTTTGAAGAAATATGGACCGATGATCCCACCAGCCCACAAACAAAATAAGCCCTTGTTTTTTCTGAATAAAATGGCAGTTCTTGAAATTCTTCAGGTTGCTCTTTGTCCCAAATACGGAAATTTTGTTTAAAGACATACCCATTGAGCCAGAAATGGGCCTCAACGCTGAACAAAATATGGTTCGAAAACGTCGGATTTTCTTGGAACTTTTCAAGAGCCCATAGAGCAAACCAATGTCGCTTGAGAAGGTCGAGCGACTTCAGTTCTTGTACAAGCTGTAGCTTGTGTGATTTGAATTTAAGATCTCGGCGGAAATGCGTCAAGTTGTTCCATACGTCAGTCCAAGTAATTGCGAACGTCGCCGAACCGACTCTTCACGGTCTTAGTGCACACCCTCAGCTACGGCTGTTTTTTTTTCACTGCGAGCTGGACTTGGTTTATTCGATCGAATTTCATACAGTAATGAAGGCTGGGCTACAAGATAAACCGATTATGATGACAACAAGTTGAACGTAGTGCGCGAACCACATTCTTTACAGGATGTGAGTTTTTGTAATAAAGATGAACGATTTGTAAACGTGTGTCAGGCGTAGGTCTTTCCATGATCAAATGCCACAAAATACTGAACAAAAATAACATAACAGCTTGACGCGACTCGCAAGTGATCTGTCAAGAAAGGGCTATTGAAAAAAGTTTCCTTTATATACTTCCGAAGACCGTGTTTAGGTTATGCCTCCTAGATTTCTAATAAGTTTTTCGAGTAATAACTCGGAACTAATATAAACATTTAGCTATTGAAAAAAAAAAAAAAATAAAGTTCGTGTCAAAATTTCAATATTTCAAAATATCCCGACTACAGGATCTTCTCGAAGTTTGTCATATCTCACACAGTTGGACCAACGGTTCACCGTGGCTAGGCAGCAAGCAATTCATTGTTAGCTCGAATGCTTCGTTAACAAATTATTAAGCAATATCAATACACAGAAATATACAACAAAGCTTAATAAGAATTCTTATGTGTTTTCCCAATGTAAATGCGATGTGTAATAAATTAACAGTTATTATCTGTTTCCTGGTATCTACTTCCATTTCCTCCTGCCACCAGGGATTTCTCGCTGGTGATTTGTATTTTATACACAACTTAGAGACAAAAGCTCGCAATTTGCTATTTTAATTCGATGAGATAAAAGCGCTGCGCCACATACGAGCACACACACACACATATATTCATACATACACATGAGCATTCACTCTTTGCTCTGCGGTACATGGCTGGCGGTACCACGGCAATGAAGAGAAATGATTGAAAAATGGCCTTTTTTGCATGCAAACTCCGTCGACTGTCCAGCGAAACAAATAAAAGTTGTGCTCAACACACCCGCTATGCATTTGTGTGTATAGGAGAGCAGGCGGTAGGAGTACATCGCTTTGTTTGACCAGTGGCATTGTCCAAACTATGCTAAACTGACGTTTCATCAATCACTCCGGATAATTCGCACATTAATCAAACTGAGCGGACGGAGAGTGTTTGGCACTTGGACAACTACCCCCGGAAAAACGCACACATATACACACATACACGCAAACACATGTGCATGAAAATGCTCTCGGCTCGTGTTGGGTAAACAAAACAATAGACAACGCGGGATTTATGCAGCAGTTTTCGATTCGTATGTCTATGTGTGTGAGTGTGGGGTATATTACACCGCGTTCCTAATAGCAACAACAAAGCGGGGGAGTTCATAAAAGGCTGCAGGCGACCGCACAATGTAGATATATTTGCATGATATACGTACATATGAGGTAAAAATGAACTATTTCGGAAATCTAACCAAAATAAGCATTGTTACTCCTGTCTGCGTTCGTGCTCATGTTCCTGGTCTTACAGGGTGAGCAAATTTTTATATTATTATAATATTAGCTGCCTTCGATTTACCAAACTTTAGTTTTCAGCGAATCGAACAGGCCATATCAGTTGCTCTGAAAAGTTTTAATCCATTCGGACGACGTGAGCCAGCCAGCGTAGCCACTAACTCTAAATTCGCTGTACTATGTCAATGACGTCGTACGTCTCGTACAGCTCATCGTCCAACCGACAGCGATATTCACCGCTGCCAATGTGAGAAGGACCACAAATATTCCGCAGAACCTTTCTCTCGAAAACTCGTCGACGCATCACCTGTTGTTATTGTTCAAGCTTCTGCACCATTTAGAGGGATGTGATGATTAGCGATTTGTAGGGTTTCGTTCTGTGTTCGTCAAGAGCGGACTTTACTCCTCGATTGCCTACTCAGACCGAAGGAGCACCCGTTGGCAAGCGTTATTCTGCGTTGGATTTTGAGGCTGTAGTTGTTATTGATGTTAATACTGGTTCAAAAATAGACGAAATTATCTACGACTTCGAAGTAATGACTGCCAACAGTAGCGTGGAAGCCTAGTCGTGAGTGCGACGACTGATTGTTTGATGACAGGAGATATTTCGTCTTGCCCTTGACCAATTTGCTTCAATTCCTTATCCAGTCTGGAGAAAGCAAAACTAATCGGTCGATTGTTAAGAAAAATAATACAATCGTAAAATTTAGAAATTACTAAGGTTCCAATGTCGTTTCATTTCGATGATTCAAAGCAGCAAATTTATAATGTGTGGTAGCTCACGGTTGATCAAAAAAGTTATCGCGTCAAACACGGGCATGTGTTCTTTAACATTAACAACATTGCAGTATTCCGCCCCCAAGAAACAACAATTATCTACATACCCACTCGCCGCTCACGAAAATCACAGCAATTAGAGCTCAAAACCGAGCAACAGAACAATAATTAAAAAAGCAATTGAAAACTTTAAACAGCGCCCATCAAAGAAGAGCCGCCAAATCTCGTTTTTCCATGTTATTTACTCGCTAATGTCTTTGGCGCGCGCTCATTGTGCGGCTTCCGCTGAAACTTTGACGGCGATGACCTACGAACGCCATTAAAAAATGAAAGTTTTCTAAAGCACTAATGGTAATAAAAGATGCAGCTGGCGAAAAAGTGAATATTGAAACTTGCCTTTTGAAATTGAGCCACCCTGGAAGCTGGCTAGCAGATACTCGTAGAGAGAAAGAGACCACAACATTCATTAAAATTTATTTAAATGCCACGCAACAAAAAAAAAAAAAAAAATAAGCGAAAAGACAGCGTAGAAGGGAGACTGACCAAGTGGTTTCAACACAGCAGAAATTATAGCAAAAGTTTTATTTGATAAAAAATGCTCATTAAATCTATTTTAAAAATATTTGCCAAAGCCGCCATTACAAACTTAATGATGCCACTGACAATGACGCTATTAAAAGATCAAAGCACAAAAACATTAATTTCTTCGCTTTGAACTAAAAGCTGGCGAACATTATTCACTTACTGTTTTTATAGCGAACTTCCGGATGGAAAACCGTGAAAAATGACAATTAACAGCAGCAAACTGTTGCTAAAAAGACTCGAAGTTTAAATGATTTTTAAGTCATTACAATGTATTAATTTAAACTGAACACTCAAGTTCAACGCAAGCGGAATATTTTCCATGATTTGGATATATTAAGAAGGCAGTTTCTTAAAACTTCAATGTTGATGAGTAAATTATTATCATTAATGTCAATAATTTCCTGAGGGGGCTAACTAAGGAGATGCCTGAAACGTCTTTTTACTGAAAAGCTTTCCAACGGAGCTTTCGAGGAGCTTTCGCTTTAGTGGAAGCCATCAAAACCCTGCGAGATTGCAAAAATACAACTTTTTGTACTGATGAACTTAAGCGGCAGCACAGCGTGGTTCAGAGAGGAGATTATAGAATTAGCGAATATTATTATCGGTGGTATCAGTATAGGCCTACTAAAAAGGGAGACACTCTACCTACTATATATTTAATTATATTTAATTCTTCATCGAATGTTCGAGCATTACCCTAGTCGGCCAGCTTGTTAAGCTCCTTATACTCACGCATTTCGACCTCTCTCTTTTTTATCTGCAAAATCGTCTCGTTTCCCTCTTCAACTCTCGGTATCTATCCCCTACCGCACTTGTTGTGGTCGATCGTAACGTTGCGAGGTAGGCAGTCTGTTTTCTCTCCGCTGCGACACGACATTTCTCATGGTACGAATACCAGCTGCTCTTTTGCATTTTCCGAAAAACAATGGTTTCGTTTGCAGCTGTTCGTAAGGATCTTGAAATGCCGTTCCACAGTCCTCTTATACCGGGGTGCTGACGAGTGTTCTCTGAGAGCAGGAGTGCAAGTCGAGTGGAAAATCGTTCGGTTGTATGTTGTAATTGCAGCTTCTCGACGTGAAATCTTAATTGTTTTTATTAACGTGGGGTTTTTTCTACACAGAGGTGGGTGCATATCTTGACTACAACAAGATAGTGGTCCGAATCGATGTTAGGACCTCGGAGCGTACGCACGTCTAAAACACTGGAGACGTGTCTTTCGTCTAACACAACATGATCGATCTGATTGGTGCCTTTTCAATTCGTAAATAGCCAGGTAGCTTGAATTTTCCTATGCAGGAATCTAGCATCACAGAAAACCATATTTCGGACCCCGTCGAAGTCGATCGGCCTCAACTCATTTGGGGATGCTTCCTCGTGGAGGCTGAATTTATCGACCGTTGTGCCAAAGATACCCTGGCGCCAAAGTCACAGCGTATGATTTTGAAATCGTGGCGGGGCAGCTCTCATAGGTGCGCTCCAAGCACTCATAGAAGAAATATTTGATCACAGGGTTTTTCTCTTCCGTCGACAACAAGCTGGGCAGCGGCACATTTACAAGTACCATACATTCCTGGTATATGCTCTTAAACCTTAATCCTTAGTACGTTTGCAGTGGCGTCATCAAACGGGGCGTCTCTCATCCGAAGCTGTTTTCTTCTTTTCATTGGATGTGTTTTTGACGTAGCTGCGGAGAGGTGTTTCATCTTCCGACTTTAGCTCGCCCTCAGACGAATATTCTTTGGCTACCAAGAGTATACTGAGTCCATGATCGGAAGTTGTGAGCTGTTGGATCCTTATGGAAAAGAATCTTTTCTAGCCACTCCCAAGTTAATGGCGCTGAGAGCTTTCCTCACTTACAAAAACTACTTTCTACACATAAATCCATCCTCCTTATTTGTTTATTACTTTACAATATAATATCAGCCTTATGACAATACTTTCATAATGCTCAAAGCACATTCTATATTATGGAGTTCTTATTCAACTTACTTGCAACACTTCGTGTCACGTAAGCCTTCTCGCTTTGCTTGAAAATAAAGCGAGTTCAAGGGAGCAGCAAGACAAATGTGAAGCTGGAAACTTTCAAAACTAAACGCGAGTCGCCATTAAACATGCTTTTCCCTTCTTGAAAAGAGAATGAGAAAGATTGCGAAAAGTTTAATGAGAAAATAGTTGTGTCGGAAAAAATTAGTCTCCACTCGACACGGCCCATTTCCTTATGAGAAAAGAAAAAAAATTCTTGCAGCGTTGACTAAAGCAAGCAGGCAGCAGCAGCAGGCTAAAAAGCAGCGCAAAAAGCTTCGACGTTATCATGCTTATATTTATATTCTAGGATGTTGCGTTGCTAACAAAAAGTATATGTATGCAATAATCTCTAACTTTGCAAGGAAAAAAATATGAAAAAATGTCACTAAAAGAAGCTGCGAAGAAGCTTCAATGCTGGCAATCATGTGCACTCCACTCTCGTCATTTGCGAAATGTCATGTTGCACAGCGTGACAGTACTCATGTTTCCCCCATTTGGTTTAATGCGTCGAGACAAAAAGGAAGATTTCGCCCTCAAACCGCGCCTGTGCTGCTCGTCCCCCATTGCCTCATCCGGCAATTTTTTCCATCCATAATTTGTTTCTTAGTCAATACCTATTCATTCTTATTTGCGCATTGCCCCCACCCCCCCGCCATTTCGCCTTACTTATCCATCATTCATCGGGCGGATTGTGCGCTTAATACGCTGCCATTTACAATATCAAACTAATACTCTTACACTGCCACTTTCGGAGCACGCAAAAGCACACACGTCGCGCAGCATATGCAGTCATATTTTTGAGAAAAGGAATATCACCTACTGAGCGCCTTGCTGCTCCACCGACATCTTCAGTCAATCATTTTCATCGAACGCCGTTCACAGGCGCACGCCCACTCCCCATGAGCCGTGCCGTCACCATCCACATTGTACCGTTAAACCGAACATATTTCAGCGATTGCCTTGTCATCACAGCCGACGGAGCAGCGAGTTGGCTTCGTGCAGGCTAGGTTTTTTGAAAGTCATTGCGTTGAAAGTGGATTTTTACGTCTCAGTGAAGGTGGATCCGCCCCGCTCCGCGCACTGCAGCTGTATTGCTGTTGTCATCGCTCTCATTATCCGCCTAACAGTCAGAGCTGTAATCATTACTAATGACAACCCATCCATATGGAAATGGCTGAAAGCTGGCAGGAGCATGTGTTATCATGCGTGTGCGTGTATGTGTGAGCCGGATGCACTCTCACTAATGCTAATGCTAATGCATGTACTCGTATTAATTAGATAATGAATCACAATCATGTTTAATAAACAAAGCCATAATAGAAGGTAGTGCTTAAGGGAGAAGAAAGAGTTCGCGATAACCATTTTCCATAGATCAAGTGAATATCGGAAATCAGCGATAAGCTTGATGCGGATTGTGGCTGGACCTCTATACACTGGGGTGAATGCCATTACTCATCGAAGAAGTCTCTCCCCCACCACGAATCTAACACCTAATTTGCGCTCCTTTGTATGACCACTGTAGTAAATGCCACAAGGACCTACCCGCCTCAGCCCTTGTCCCGTCCATCGCGTTTCTTGAACGGCGGTAATGTCAGCCTTAGACATCAACTATCTGGACAGCGGCAAATTCCAAATTAAGAGACCGGACATTCCAGATGCATGACCTCAAATCATAATCCTTAACACGTTTGCGGTGGTCGTCATCGAAAGTGGGGCTTTTCAGACTGTTTTCTTCTTTTCATTGACTGTGTTTTATACGCGGCGGCTCCCAACCCCAGCGTACAACCCTGGGAGAAGCATCCTTCCACTCCTCCTTTCGCCTTCTTACTTTAGCTCGCCTTTCAACAGATGTTTTTGGACTACGCAGAGGAAACTTGGTCTAAGACCGGAAAACGTAAGCTGCTAGAGTCATATATAAAATAATCGTTTCTGGTCTCTCCCAAGTAAATGATGCCCAGAAAACTTTCCTCACTTGCGTGAACTTCCTCACATGTCTCCATCCTCTGTGGCTTAACCACCTTGGCTGTTCTTAACCACTAAGATATATCTTCACTACTTTTTTCTAAGAAACACTTTGTCGACTTCGAACTCACATGATCAACTGACCTAAGGACCCAAATAACCCACTTTATTCAACTTTACAACTTCATCTACATTCGCATTTCAATTTCATGTTCCACACTCACAGTTGAAAATAAGCAGTCTACATTTCCATTAAGAAGACGAACTGAGAATTGACACAATTACAGCACAAAAGCTCTCTAGTAACTCTTAGTCCACTTCGTACTCTAGTGGCACGTTTTGCCCGATATTTAATTGTGTCATTAGTGATTACAACTTAATGCACACAACTACAACTCACGTGCGTGTGTGTGTGTGATGTCCAGGCCAGTGTATTCAATACTTCGGTAGACCGTTAGGCGGGGCGTCGGCCATTACAAATACAAGTGATGGCACAGAAAATGACTCGGCTAAGTGCTCCAAACTTTATGCGAGGCAGACTTAAGTAGATTTGTGGCACACACTTGTGTTGCTTGGCATCAATGAAGATGACTCGCTTATTTGGCATGTAAGCATTACTGCTGAAGTTAATAATCTATGTCAATAGCTATGAACCGAGTGCAAAATTAAAGTGTATGTGTATGTGTGTGCGTGGAAGTGTACTCACACTCAACTGCGGGCAAATGAGGCAAAGCGCACGGAGAAGAACTCATCTCGATGCCACATTGACACTCACACACACTCTTACAGAGCCGCCAACAACGCTTTGCGGCATAGCTGTAAGTTGCTCAATCACTGCTAGTCATTGTTTTTGTTGTTGTTGTCCAGACCAACCTAATTTGGCTTTGCGCATTTTTCCACATTCTTTTCTATTCTTCCTCTTTTTACTCGCCGCCACAACAACTATTTGTTGTAATGCGAGACTGTGATTCTCATGTTGAATTACTTCCGGCGAGAGCGCTTTGTTTGGCATCACGCAACACCGGAAATGTTTGGCTGTTTGCAAAGCGGCAACGCACGCACGCACAGAAAGCACCGATGCGCATACTCACACAAACACACACACGGCGATGGCGTGAATTGACGAAAGCAAGACGTTCGCCTTGGCTTCAGCCGCGCTCCACACGCCACCAGCAGCGAAGCCAGCGCCAGCAGCTCCAATAAAAGTGCCAACAGGCGGGGCTGTCGGGGCTGGCGGCGCACAATGGGTCGCGTGAGTCGCGAGTGCCGACAATAAAGTGCGCAATGTGAACAATACACGAGCAAATTTTATTTTCCGGTGCAAAATATTCACCGACGCACACACACACTCACACGCAAAACAGTTAACTTGAGCATCCAAGACATTATATGCATTTGCCACTTCTTCTATGTTCATGGCATACAATTTGGCGCAGCAGCTGCGCTTTTTCCCTACTAAGCTTTTTGCCTGTCACTTCTTTTAAGCCACTCCATCTTCAGGCCCCCGTAACCCTTATGGCGCGCGCGCGCGTCGGTGTGTGTGTGTCAACGCCTTTTCTCGACTTGTCACAGATTGATTAGCGGCAGTTAGCACACATGCTCGTGTATTTGTCAAACAAAAGCACCGCCAATCGCGAGTGAGCGTGTAGTCGTGCTGACATTAATATGTGTTTGCCCTAATATGGCGTATTAGTAGACGTCATTACTTTGGCCTGACAGCTTTGACTAATACGCTCGCCCAGAGCAGCTCGCCGCTTAAGCAGCGTGAATGACAGATTTGCAGACGACAATTTCGCTCCAAATGACAGCCCGTGTCACGACAATAGCTTCGAACGGATGCCGTTAATGCGAACATGTTGACATGTGTATGTGTGCATGTGTGTGTTTGTGCTCTGATGTAAATGCAAATGGCATTTTGCTTTGAATATCCGAGCAGCAAAATTAATTTAATCGAATCGAGTCGCTTGAGCCCAGATTAATATGTGTATCCAAGTAATTATACTCTTGTAACTGTACACAGTTGAATCTCGATATGTAGAACTCGAACGACATGTTGGGAATAGCGGTTTTCACCGATGACTTGATTGCCTGTCTGATTATAGCTATTCGATAGAATTTGTTGCAACTGCTCAGTTGCGTACTAAAAAGTAATTGTGGTTGTTGTTGTAACGGGTACCTAATCCCCGTTAGGCTGATGAGGATTTGATAAGTTGTCATCGATGTCATCCAACGGTAGGCCAGGAAAAGTGCTGTTTCGACGGGGTCGGACCATAAGGAGAATGGTGTCAGATGTGTAGGGGTAGCAGGGCATGCAAAGCCGTGGCTAGTGTAAAGCGGAGACTCAGGGGCTATTCTGAATAAGTAGAGATCTCAACTGTTATAGCATCCACAACGAAACTGTGTAAGGGTCACTCTCGATTCTCGCTGCAACTCGAGCTTGTTGTCTCTAATGGGTGTTTGTGGCTCCACTGTGAGGGTAACGTGGAAAGTAATTAGTTTGTTCCTGCTTACCTTACAACTATTTTGTGCGAACCAGTAACTTTAAAGTAACCTACAATGTTCACTTGGGTTAAACCGGAGCTGTCATCTGTAGAGTAATATCAAGAGGTCCTGTGGAACAACTATGCTACTCTGCTCTCAAAAATTTAGTTTCAATAGCCAAGGCAATCCGATCGACTCACCACTTATGAGCTCGAAAGCAACAAAACGGTGGCTAGTTGAACTCGAATGTCTAATATTTGTTAAGCAAGAGAGTTCGAATTAACTACCTATTCGTTTAGAGAGTGTTGATCAAAATCGATGCAGAGTTGATATCATTATATCAAGTGGTGTCAAGTTAGAATATGCATTCTGGGCTTTTCATGGGGCAGACAGAATTTAGCCTCATCTTAAATAACGGGCCGTGAAATTTTTGAGTGTCAAGAGAATGTATTTTGAAATGTCCAGGAGATATCAAAAACTATTTAAGCAGACTCTGAAAGACAAGACTTGCTTATTTCAATCCACTTTCTGCTTGAAGCAAAAAGTCTAGGTACCACTTTTAGGGGAGTTTACCATTCTTGTTTTTTGAAAAGATGTTCGCCCCAGTGTAATTAGATTCTCTTTCGAGTTTCGCATAGCATAATATCTCAAGTTGATAAAAAAAAACTTTCTTCCAATTTCGACGCTCTCAGCTTTTTAACCGTGGTACAACGTAAGCCAATCGAAGTATCCGGCTGCTCCGCTGCCATTCTTATTTGCTTAAGTGTATACCGCACAGCACTCAGCATTGCTTAGCCATTTCTGCAGACGAGGGTCCAACCAAGTGGGGCGGTCGGGTTGGCTTTGCGTTTAAACGTCTTTGAGTTGTATTAATTTGGCTCTCGCATTTCATTTCATCAGCCCGCAAGCTTGTATGTGTGTGCAGCTGCGTCTGGAGATCAAACAAAAAATGTCAACATTTAATTTCCTTCGCCGATCGCTCTTGGAATTTTAAATTCAAAATCAAGAAATCTTCGTTTCACTCTGCCACTTTGCACCCAGGCAACGAAGCACGGGTGCATGAACTCAAAGGCAAGACATTTACTCGTACATAACTCACATGTGTATGTGTGTGTGTGTGTGTGCATGGCGAAGAGTTGGAGAGCTGGTGTGGGACGACGTCGCATACATTTTACTTAATTTATCCGCAATCCCTCACGTGACTGACAAATTTAATGTCAATACAATTTCCGATAACATTTCATTCCGCACTCTCTGCTAGCCGCACACATGGAAAGAATATGCGTAAGAGAAGGAGACGCAGAAAACGATTCTGTTTGATGACTCTTTGCACACATCCAATTTCATCCCAGACACTGCTGCCTGTGTGTTTCTTATAAAAAATTCATATATGTAAATATGGACGGGACTGGGTTCACAGAGAGAGGGTGAGAGAGAGATGGTTATTGTATAGGAAAGTTCCATCCGCGAAGACTAGAAGCTCTTTCGAGGAAGTTTCTGTCAAACTGCTGGCCACCTTATGACATTTAGTGTTTTCAGCTACGCTTTCACATACTTTAGAGTGCCTGAAGCTTCAGTGTACCAAACCATATTTATTATAGAAGAACTATACGGTTTCCGCGCACAAATGTTTACCACCCTAATAATCATGTGGCGCAGTGAGTAAGAAGCAATATTGACACTGCCACATGCATACGTGCATACAATTTGAGAACAAACACACTCCTTGGCACACTGACTTTGTTCGATAAAGATGGAGCCTTTGAGGTCCCCCAAAGTGATTTTTCAACGTCTCAGCCCGACAGCGGACACCTACGCAAACCACTCTACATCTCCACGTGCATATGACTATGCGAGAGATACATGCATGTACACACATTATTTACCCAGCCGTGATAGACTGACATTTGTCTCTGCACACCACTATCTCAGTACACACGCTCACTCGCGGCAAACGGAAACTTTTATCACCATCTCGAAGTTTCTGCTTCATCTTCGAACAAGCAACTATTTCGTCCATAGTTTTTATTATGCCGTTTTTTCCAACGTCTTTCACGTTTCGCCATGGCGTAGGCGTCACCGAACCTGCCACCGCTGCAGCTGCACACTTTTACACTTTTTCTGTCGCAGCAACTAAGCTTGGGGTGAGGGGCATGCCGCACCGCGTGGCCGCTCCGGCTGGAATGTAACTAATGACAGTTCGTTTTGTTAAGTCGATAAAACTGTCAGTGATAGCCGAAGTTGGGCTGCGCGTCGCCAAGAAATGAAAACAAATCGCAACTACAGAGGGCAAAAACAACACAAAACACAATGTAATCAAAATAGCGGACAAACTAAGCACGGCGACAAAATGTTGCCCAATATTCGGCGAGCTTATTTTAGCACTTTTTATTATACTTTTCTTGTCCGCTTGCAAATGTGCCGAAAATATTGCTGTTCCATAAAAAATTACCTTTATCACTCTATATTTAGCTTGCGGATTGGGTTTCGGTGAAACTTTTTCATTTGTGGCACGGTACTGGAGAGTAGTTGAAAACTTCTCGCACACACCTTTGACCCAACCTTCTTGTGACATTCTAACGGTGTTGTCATCTAAGGAAACTGTCAAAGTTTTGTAAGTAAATAGTAGTGGCATAGTTGCGCTATGTTCCTTCTTTTTATAGGAAATATATCAACAGGCTTATAAAGGGTGTATCTCTTCAGAGTTAAAAATAGCTTTATTTCATATAATAATCAAATTAGTTTGCCTGGGTAGCCAATTGACGGACCCATTTAATATGGGTTTAGTCCTCCCAATTTCCTTCTAACAAAGTATGATGGTGTGAAGTGCTGAGTGGCTCAGTTGACACTTTAAAAACAAACTTGGTTCTTAGATGTTTGTGATTGATGGACGTGGGAAGTCGCGATTCACTTACTTGTACGAAAACAGGAAAGCCACGAAATTTAGGAGTCAATATATATTTCTTTTATATTTATAACGAGCTTTAACGAACCATTATTCCATCGCTGCAAAACTTGTCTCTTTTCTCGGCGAAAAACTGCGATAAGTAGTTTTCACACGCTTCTCTCGATGCCAACTTTACTCCATTAAGGGAGTTCTGTATTGACCGAAACAAATAGTAGTCCGATGGTGCAAGGTCAGGTCTATATGGTGGATGTATCAAAACTTCCCAGCCAAGCTCTCAGTTTTTGCAGAGTCATCAATGATGTGTGTGGTCTAGCGTTGTTCTGTTGGAAGACAAAGCCCTTTCAGTTGATAATTTCTGGTCATTTTTTTCGATTGCTTGCTTCAATCTCATCAGTTATTGACAGTAAAATGTAGCATCAATCGTTTGACTAGGCTGGAGCAGCTCACAGTATATGATTCCTTTTCAATCTCATGAAACACTCAGCATAACTTTTCGAGGCGTCATCCCTGGCTTTTCGACCATTTATTGAACTTGAACCATGATCTTTTTAGCACATTATTATCGTACTTTATCCACTTTTCTTCTCCAGTTACCATTCGCTTCAGGAGTGGTTCGATTTCATTTCGTTTCAGCAAAGAATCGCAGATGTTAATCCATTTCCATTCAATTTTTCACAGACAATTTCTGTGGTACCCAAACATAGAGCTTCTTTTTGTAGCCAGCCTTTTTTAAATGGTTCAAAACCGTTTGATGATGAATGTTAAGTTCCTTAGCGATGTCATGGCTGCTTATGTGATGGTCCTGGTCAATCTTTTCCATAATTTCATCGACTTTTTCAACGCTAGGTCAACCAGAGCGAGGTACATTGTTCACATCGAAATTTCCAGAACGGAAGCGTGCGAACCATTGTTGGTTCCACAGCATTTTCTCGAAATGAAGACACATAAAGCCTTCTCTTTAAATGGCTCATTAATTGCGGTGTAATTAAGCAATGAGTAGGTTTTACAAAATAGTTTCACTTTTCAGTGAGGCCTTAGGGACCAATGCGATTATCAGCTCTTATTAGCTACAACATCGGCTACACAAGTATCTAAATTCATTTCTATGTGTGTGTGCATAGCTCAATCAACGACTAGAACAACTGCTCACTCCCGATTTCCACTTATGCAATCATATATGCTGAATACTTTTCGAATTTTTCATTTCATTTCAATTTCTCGCATCACAAGCGCACATTGCAGTTTTCCACGGAGCAGAAGCTCGCCAAGTGCAAAACAAATATGCCAAAGAAAATGTTGAAATTGCATTTTTATACAAATATGATTTCCGCAAAGAAATGCAAAAGATATCCGCTGCGGAAATACGCATGTTTGCTTATGCAAACGCACACAAGCACACCCAGTTCATTATATATATGCATGTGTATACACATATGTGCTTTTGTGTTCACGCAAAGCTAAGTTTTTTTACAGTGGAAAGAAGTGGAGTTCGCAATAGAAAAGCCGCGCTATTGCTTAACACAAGGCCATTTGACAAAGCGTGCTCCTCGACACTTGCAGAGAGCTGAGCTGTGAACCAGTTCCATTTCCAGTTAAGAATTAATTAGATATTAATCCCAAACCGAGCTTTCTAGAGGCAATACGGTTGCGTATGTCTGTCTGTATTTTTCTTAGCATTTCTAGCTTTGCGTTGTCAGCGCGCAATATTCTCTGAGCTCGTCTTTGCGTCCTCATGAATGTTTGGCGTAGAATATTTGCTTTTCATCTGCAATTTCCTATATTTTCTTATAATTTTTGCTGTTTACTTAATATGCCACTCCATCATCTTCTGATTACACAAGTCACAAGGACTAAGAAAATAAAGTAGTGATGGATATATAAAGGGTGATACATTTCGAGTTTCCCAACTACTTTAAAGAAAAGTACAGAAACTACAAATTTAATGGGACATGTTTATTACCATTCGAAGGTACATTCTTTGGCATTTATTTTTTGCTTATTATCTCTTTCAAATGTTGGCCGCGGCTACGTCTCAGATGGTAAGTCCGTTTGAAACGAAGTGAGATTTTTCGCATAGACTTTAGACTTTACACATCCCCACAGGAAAAAGTCTAACGGTGTGATATCACACAATCTTGGTGACCAATCGACCGGCCCAAAACTTGAAATAATCACCGGCATAACTTTTGAAGAAATATGGATGATTCTAACGACATTTATGGATCAAATGACATCTCTTGAATCTCTTCAAGTTGTTTTTTATCCCAAATGCGGCAATTGTGCTTGTTAACATATCCATTGAGCCAGAAATTGGTCTCGTAGCTGAACAAAATATGTTCAAGAACGCTTAGGGAAAATCGAGCGACTTCAGTTCTTGCACGAGCTGTTTTTTATCCGAGTTCCTGCGAACGATGCCGAAACGACTCTTCATAGTTTTCGTGTATACTCTCACCCATGGCTTCTATCTTCTTAACTACATGCTGAACGTTATCTATTCGGTCGAATATTTTCCAATAACGAACGCTGGGTCTCAAGATGGGTGTTGGTATAACAAATAGTACACTCTGTAGACCGATTATGTTGAACCTAAATTGAGCGAAGCGCGTGAAACACATTCCTTACAGAACGTGGATTTTCGAAATAAAGTTGAACGATTCGTTGTTCAGGCGTAAGTCTTCCGTGACGAGATGCCAAACAATACTGAAGAAAAATAACATGACAGCTTGACACGAATCACGCGTGATCTGTCGGAAAAAGGCTATTGAAGAAAGTGTCCGTACTTAGATCACCAGTTGAAATATAAAAAGTTAGGAAACACGGGTTTTGACATCAAAGTGGAAATTACCCTCTAAAATTGTAATAAAATAGTTAGCAAAATTAGTGGACTCACTTTATATTCAATTTACACATCTAATCGTCTTACACTCCCAAACTTACACAGTTCTGAAAGCATCTCGATATGATATTGAAAACCACACAAGGAGGTGTTACATCTACTGCAATCGAGGGAAGTCAGAGATAAGAAAGTATCACACTCACCAGATATACTGTATAGGTTAGTTTGAAGTAGGAGTATTAGTACTAAGAAAGGGACATAGTGGAAATTTAGTCTAGAGCGACCGAGTGCGACTATGTACATACGTATTCTCTAAACCTAAAGCACCAAATTTATGAGGTTTTACTAACAAGGACCTTAAAGTAAAATGTTTACGACGTTTCCCACAGAAACTTACAGGATAATATAAAATATTTTCTGTCGAAATCGGAGCTCACGTACAGCGGATCACTAATGAGAACTCACCATAATACTACCACAGCATAATTTAAGTAGAAACTTGGCTAGTCTCAGCGTAAAAATTTCCGTTCGATTATTATAAAAAATAAATTAAAATTATATTATTTCACGAGAGCATTCAGCTATTAGCTGACAGCTACAAATGAGGCAAATTATACCTACAGCTGATTACCGAGCGCAAATGAAAGCGCCACATATGTTTGTATGTATGCAGGTGTATATGCGAGTAACCGACAATTTAAAATGTAGCAAATATGCATTGCCATGTCAACGACAAAATGAATGCTTATAAATGGGCGCATATAAATAACGCCTGCTTATTTGCATACGCGCCCTTTACCGCTCCCCCACTTAGCTGCCGCGCGCTGTGTCTCCTGGAGTAATGGCCGCGGGCGCATCAACGTGAGAAATGTAAAGATGTGGAGCGCCAAATGCGCTTTTGCATGTTGCGTCGTGTAATGCCGCGAGCTCAAGTCGCATGCAGCGTCTATACACGCGCTTTTGTGTGTGTGTGCGCGCGCGATTGTTGCATAAACAAGATACTTGCGAGGAATTGCATTTCGCTGATGAAAAGGTGCATTGTACAGGCGCGCGTCGAACGGCGCTGCGGAAAGTAATGCGAGACATAACAGATAATATCACTTACTCACACCTCTCTGAAAGCAGGGGGGCGGCGCGCGCCGCTGGCTGTTTATGGCGCACTTCGTTATTTGCATATGTGCGCGGCGGCATTACATAAGTGCGTGTTTTGTCAGTTTCAGTTGCCGTCTTGTCGCATTTTTTCTTTTATATGAGGTTGAGGGGAAGACGCTTTGCAGACACGCTGCTGTGGCAGCATAGAAGTTGTGTGGCATACCTGGAGATTATATAAATAACGGTAAGCGGCTTGCGCTCAGCTTACATTTTGCCGCATACTATTTGCAGCGACTGTGCGCGGTTTTGCATTCGTGCGCTTGTTTTTGTAGGTTTTACGCGCTAAGTACAAAGAAGTTTACTTTTACGAGCATGTTGCACCCACTAAGTGGCAAACAACAGTCAACATTTACGGGTTTCTGCGCCGTGAGCAGACATTGCATGCGTTTCGGGGAACTTTGGCGCGAAGTTGGGCTGCGGATTATTCATGAACTTGTAGAAAATATAATTTTTTTGGTTATTGCCCATTTTTTGCTCCATCTGCTGAGGCTGGGTAAGAAAGTACTGGAAGAAAAAAATGCATAGAAACTTGTGATAATGCGATTAATTGTCAAAATCCACATTTGGTCTTCGATTAGAGCGAAATAAAGTATAAACGTGGAAGATTTGGATTGATATTTTTATGGAGCAGAGCTCCATGGAAAAGATGCTTAACATGAAGCCATTAATTTGGCTTAACACAAAGTTTTTTCTTTACTAAATAGTTGCCACTATCCACTTGAATATCTGTATTCCCGCTATAAGTACTCGCAATTATGTAGTAATAATTCCGCAATAATTTGCATGAAATTTTTAATATTTATAAATAAAACTGTTTGCTGCCAACATGAATTCAATTAATTAGTAAAAAGGCGGTTAGCCGCAACAAGCACAACCACAGCGAAGCAGATGCAATAAACAAAATGAACAACGCATGCAAAAGCATGCCACTCGAACCACTGTTCAAAATATAAAGCGGGTCGGAAAAAAACCACCGTTGATAATGCCAGTTGCACTCAAATGCTCTGGAAATATTTTTGGTACTAAATATTGGGTAGTCGAAAAAGTATTTTCGTATTTCTTATCCAAATTCAACTTATTTTTTTTTTTTATTTATGATGAACTTTCATGAACCAAATATGTACGATTTTGGTCAACCACTTTTTGCCATTTTCCGCTAGAGACATTATTCCATCAATGTAAAACTTTTCTGGTTTCTCGGCGAAAAACTGCGACAAGTAATTTCAACAGGCTTCTCTTGAGGTCAACTTTACTCCATTGAGGGAGTTCTGCATTGAGCGAAACAAATGAAAGTGCGATGATGCAAGGTCAGGGCTATATGGTGGATGCATCAAAATTTCCCAGCCAAGCTCTCCTAGTTTTTGCCGAGTCATCAAAGATGTGTGTGGTCTGGCGTTGTCCTGATGGAAGACGAAGCCTTTTCTGTTGATCAGTACTGGCCGTTGTTTTCGGTTGCTTGCTTCAATCTCTTCAGTTGTTGACAGTAAAATGTAGAATCCATCGTTCGACCTGGCTGGAGCAGCTCTTAGTGGACGATTCCTTTCCAATCCCATCAAACACTCTGCATAACCTTTTGAGGCGTTAATCCTGGTTTTGTGCCCATTTTTTGAGCTTCACCACGTTTGAACCATTATTTTTATCGCACATTATTGTCGTATTTGATCCACTTTTCCTCTCCTGTTACCATTCGATTCAGGAATGGTTCGATTTCATTTCGTTTTAGCAAAGAATTGCAGATGTTAATTCGGTCCACTGATTTTTTCACAGACAATTCATGTGATATCCTATCATCGAGCTTCTTTTTGTGGACAGCCTTTTTTAAATGGTTCAAAATCGTTTGATGATGAATGTTGAGTTCCTTAGCGATTTCATGGCTGCTTATGTGACGGTCATGGAAATGTTTTCCATATCTTCATCGACTTTTTCAACAATAGGTCCAACAGAGCGAGGTGAATCTTTCCCGTCGAAATTTCCAGAACGGAAGCCTGCGAACCCTTGTTGTGCTACACGAACTGATACAGCATCGTCTCCGGAAATTTCATAAGTTTCATTGGTTACTTGCATAGTATTCTTCTCTTTTTCATACAATAATTTCAAACTATTCCGAATTTCCTCATTATTTTCACCCATTTTTGAACAGCGGTAACTGTTTTTCAACTTCCCCGAATTTTTTTTCTGGTATGTTGAGTTAACATAATAATAACATTGACAATTTCAACTCTATTGGCCCATAACTTTTCGTTAATTTGCTTAAATTATTTTTTCAAATAAGAGATTATGTAGAAGCAATCACGCCAGAACCTGGTTAAGGCACCAAGCTTTTAAGAACCCATATAGTACCATACACTACCTACAAAGGCCAACCCCAGCCGTGGCTACTTTAATACATAGAAAACGAATACATGGAAATTAATAAATTATTGCTTACATTTAGTATATATGTGCAATAATATATGGACAGCATATATACCGCAAATCGAAAACCGCTGGAATTAATTAATTTAGAGCAAAGCAAATAAATTACGTAGACGCCATGGCAGCCCAGCCGGTGAAAATACAAACTTAAGAGCGCATGTTAAATGCAAAAAAAAATTATGTAAATGTTTTTTAACCAGAACACAGCAGATTACAGTTATTGAATAACGGTAATTTATAAAAAAACAACATTCTAATGATTTATTACCCGCCAATTAAGGCGCTCTGGCAATTAGAATGTCTGTATGTATACTTATGTGCAGGCACAAATGGCTGCTTAATGGGTTCATTAATTACACATTTAGTTACATTACAGTTCTAACGAGCAGCGTATTAACGAATTGCATAAATAAATTATATAATTAATATAAAATATGGAAAAAATAAATTTCATAATTTCCACTAAAGCTGACCAATGCGTTTTAAAGTTAAATTAAGCGATTTTAACTAGTTATAAGAATTATGTTATTGTTTGCATAAACATTTTTATTAAGTGTGTGATAATCTTTCCCAGGAGTCCGAGTAAGCCGAGGAGCTGAAAGTTTTTTTTTTGTTTTTGTAAGTTTAGAGCATTTATAGTTACAGCTAATGCCAAGAATATGGAGTTTAGGCGTAAAATCACTTTCAGTTGGAGTTTGGATTTTAAAATTTTTTTGTTCCTGTGACAAATGAGCAGTTAAAAATTCGATTTTTTCTTAATTTTTGTATTCTTTTTTTTTTTTGTAATCAGAAATCAGGTTCCTGTGACAAATGAGCACTTCATTTTTCAAATTCGATTTTTTCAAAATTTTTTTTTATTTTTTTAAATATTGCCAAACTCTTCTTAGCCGAAAGACAGCTGAATCTGCATCTTTAAAAATTAATTTAAGTAAAATTTTTACTTTACGGCCACTTTGTCTTTAATCATTTCCATAAATTCACGAGAGCGTTGAATACACACTGCAAAGCTGCGCCGCCGTGAAAGTCAATTAAATGCCTGCGTTGGTCAATGGCTGTGCGACTGCATTTGCATGTTCGCATAAAATGTCATAAAATCAATTTCACATTAAAGTCATGTGGCAAAGCGAAATGCAAAAATTACAGCGCTGTAGACACACACGCACACACACACAAAAGAGCGTCCGGTGCGGCTGAAACATTTGCGCGCCGAAGCGTAAAGCAACGCGCTTTTTTCCAATGAGCATCATAAGTGCATGTGAGAATGCGTGCATTATGTGTGGGTGTGTGTAACGGCTGGTTAATCCACTCGCATGTAAAATGCTGGCAACGGCTTATTTCGGCATTACCGTGTGATTGTGCGTAATTAACGCTACTCGCCGGCTCAGCAGCGATCCTCAGCTCTTCGTCGCCTCCACAGTGCCGCGCCTCGGCTTCGGCTTTTAAATGCGAATTAACGTTGATTAAATGGATAAATTTATTGCCAATGCGTAATTATAAAATATTTCGTTCATGCAACATGGTCGCAATGAGTGTCAATAATTGCCAATATTCAGATACACAAATTATTTTCATTAAATTTATTACCAAAATTACAATTTCAACAGCAACTCATAATATTTATACAGTTATTTTAATTGAAACTAAAAGCAGCACATACAAACCTCGACTGCAGTACAGTTATTAGGCGGTGGCGCGGGGCAGTGATTATCTGTTGCTTATATACACGCAAATTACATGCACATAACAGTAAACACACAGACGCAAACCACACGCACACCTTTGCGAAAATGCAGCTAAATGGCGGTGTGTTGTTTGCTCTGCCGTCGCGTGCGTCATTAAGTGTGCGGCAGACGAGTTACGACATTTAACTTTTATGCATTTGTGTTGAAATACACGCCACACACACACACACATACAGTTAAACATTCGCACATTTGGCTCTTACTAACAACCCACTGTCGGTGTGTGACACGGCGTATGCGTGATTTATTAATTCCATTACGACACGTTTGCCAATCACACGCCCACACACATGCGCCGCAATGCCTTTGTGCCTTAATTGCGTTAAGTTAACATATCACATTGATGCACTTAATTGCAATTTTCCAAATTTTTTTGTCCGAACATTTATTTTGCATAATTATGCCTTCAACCCTTGCGCCTAACTGCAAATGAGGGCTTTAAAAAATGCAGCAAAACATTAAGCAATTAAATTGAAAGTGAGGCAGCTCTCGGGTAGACATTTTCACACTTCAAACATTGAACTACATTTACTGATGGAGCAAGTAGTTGTAGAATTTGGTGTAAGCATGAAAGATTACTTGTAAAATCAACATAAGTGATGGAGAAAGAATGTATCAAAACTCGAAAAAGTAAATAGAGTAAAATTAGAGGGATCATTGGCTTAGCATATTTAATCTAACATCAAACCGACTAGGTTAGGTTAGGTAAGGTTAAACTGGTAGGCCAACAAGCCACGCATAAATCACTTTGTTTCTTTGGGCTACCAAAGGGAGTTCAGTTGCTAAGTTCAAGAGGAATAGTCATCGTTTAGGATGCATGAACTTGAATCGAATTTGAAGTGACTCTGCGGTCTGACTATCGATACTTCCTACAGTAAATCATACCGTGGGGTCCCCAGATGCTTATAGTGTAGTCCTGACAATGCGGGACAAATGTAGAAGAGATGCTCCATTGTTTCCCTGGTGACTGCTGTAGGAATTTTCTGCAGTCTTCTTGATCTGTCAGTCCCATATTTCAGGTATGTGTCGCCACTAGGCAGTGACCAGTTAGTATTCACATCTTGCTCCTACAGTCTCTTCTATTGAGTGCCAATAGGAATGTTGTATACTTCCGATCTACCGTTTTCACAAGACTTTTGCAGTTTTGCACCCACATAGCTCGTTACATCGGGTTTTGATCTTCTTCACCATGCCTCGGTCCGAATCGTCGCATGGGTTTTCCAATTTTGGTCAGGTTTTTGGATGTTAGCCGTACACCATTCTTGGCAATCTCGTCCACTATTTCATTGCGCTCGATGCTTTTGTCGTCTTGCACCCGAAATATGCCCGGCCGTTCTTCACCTCTTCTCTATCCCAAGCCAGCCGTTTCACCTCTTTTTCTCTTCAGGCTGAACTTGCCTTCGAGACGGTTGCATATTCCGACCGCCGTCTTGTATGTCGTTTTGGCCTTCAACCTCTACTTGCTTGTCTTCTTCCGGGGACCTCTCTTGTTACCGGAGTTGGAACCCTCGGTCGCCTGCACACGACGGCAGTTTTTATGCTTACACCGATTTTTTGGTCCGAGACTTCATGGACTGTGGCACCCGAGCGCTGTAAAGCTGGTTTGGCAGTAGCACTACAACCACCTATCATTGCAATGGAGGTGTGGCCGCCGGCTACACAGATCTTACGATCACTGTGCGCGCCGGTGGTAGCAGCCTCGTCTCCCACTGACATTTGGACCGATGTCCCAGTCCACTTTGTTCCCTTTTCGTTTTCCATTTCGAGTTTTAGAATCGAAGGTGTCTACCCACCGCCAGGTACCCCATTAGCAATGACCATTCACCTACTTCTGAGGAAGCATATTAAGCAGTCCAACATAAGGGGACAATTGGGAAAATACGTCCGCCTTCGTTGGGAGCCGCCTGCCTGCAATGTAATGACTCTGCCAAACTTGAGGTCATGACATTGTGAGCAGCGGCAACCGTTCCGCCCGTAAGATCAGCTAATAGGAATTTTTGCCGACCATCAAACCAACAAAGTTCTAGAGAACTAAAAACGTCAAACAAAAGCCGAAATATAATGCCCTAAAGTCAAAAAGAAAATCTATAATTTAACAATTTCTAAATCAAAACTATATGCGCGCATACTGTGCCTCTGTAGCGCTTTTAAACCCGTTCCACAACTTATATTTATACAAAATAATAAAAAGAAGAGTAAAACAATTTTATGAGCATTTATATAACATTTGCACTTGTGCACACATCTACTAAGCACATTACAAAACTGTTTTCCTGTTTTTCTGGTGAAATATGCTTGACGCTTTATGCTTTCGCCATTGTCATTACTAATCTCATTAGACGAGGCAGCATGGTCCAAGCTGACATGATTCCCTGCTAAATCTAAGTCATCATCTATTTGTCGCTGTTGTGGTTGTTGTTGTTGGTTTTTCTCATCTGCCACCACAAATTGTCAGCCAGATGACAACAATTTGTACAATGAACTGATTTATTGTCATGCCCCACCTACGCCAAACGCGCGCCGCCCTGACGACGAACAAACGACAAAGCCACATAAAAAGTCATTACGTGGAGGATTTGCGGCAGTGGCCTTAGCGCCGGTCCTGAGTAGGTCAGCTTATTAATGTGTACGCCAGGCACGTAGTGAGAGTTTTGACGAACAATGAGCGGGGTGATAAGGGTGCAAATGCGTGTGGACTGATTGGAAATTGAGAGCTGTCACCACTGTCACTGCTCCTCAGACGCGCATAGAACAATGACGGGACATCTACTAGGTGTGGATGTGTGTAGTTGTATAAATGTAATATATTTAAGACGATTGACATCGTTGGGCAGTCTTACAAATAAAATGACAAAACTGGAATAGAAGTTGAGAATAAATTCTAATAAGAGTATAGTTGACATATATGTTGGTCTTAATAGGCCGAGCTGAGAAAGTATTAATTACGCATCTTGGAACATAAATATTTTTACTAAATGTCTTGCTTAAAAAGGCTCAGCCATTTGAACCAGTATGGCGCTTGAAGGTCCAGTCCCTCAAATTCAAAGCTTTTTCTGAAATGGGTGCGACTGCTTTATCTACTGACCACCGCTCGCAACAAGACAGCGGAAGTAGTTTAAGTGGTTCTGAACATGCCAGTGCAAGCCGCCTTTAGTACACTCTCCTTACTTACGGCTTACCTGTGTTTACTGCTTTCTTCTTTTCTTCATCTCTTTCTCTTCCACCACCTCCTCCCACTGACCTTTGCATGCGAAAATTCGTAGGCAATTAACTTGGCTGATGGCTACTGCCAATCACAGGCCAACTCAAGACATTCCTCCTACATACAGGGCAAGTACATCCACGTCTCTGCACTGGGATTTGCTTGTGTCTCTCTTTTTTCTCAATTACTTCGTACTTTGCGTTTTTTTCTTTTGGCCCGCCATCGTTTCATTGCGGTGTAACGCAAAAGCGGTGCGCTGCCCTTCAATCGCTCAGCGTGAGTGTGTGTATTTGCAAGTGCGTCTGTTTTCTGCTGTTGTTGGCAGCAGCGGAAGCGTCCACGCTATTTGAGTAATATCAGCTGCTTAATCCGGACTTAAGTTGGCAATTTGTACTGTGTGACTTTTGACTAATGAAGTCCATCAGAAATGTGATGGCCGGTTGACGCTACTTCCAGGCAGCTTGTATGGTAAACATCAAAGTATTAGTGATAGGGACTACAAGTATTAGTGACAGTGACTACAACAACGTCATTGCCATTATCGAAACATTTAAGTAGTGGATTGGCTCTACTCAGAATATGGAGTTGCCATATGAAAATAAATTTTTGGAAATTTTTCGTAGACACAGCGAAAACCTTTTTATGGCTATTCAGAGTATTTTGAAATAGTTTTAGTCAAAGTTGATTTAAAGAAGGGACTGATTAGGAACCGAGGCCTGGATGTTGTCACCGATTGTGTTTCTAGAAATATGATTTTAATTGAGTAGACTTCACTGTAGGTATCCCTATCAATGTAGGTACTTCCATACTTCAAATCGACGTTTTTTGAATGCCATCTCTCAACATTGTATATCACGTACTCATACGAGTTCAATGTGGAAAACTTGAAACCCGCAAAAATCCCAAAACTACTCCTTTCAAAGGCAAACGTGTTAATAGACTGCTCGCTGTGTAGGTGTGTGTGTGCGCCTAGTGCTTAGCTACATCACCATATTAGCTGTACGTACCGTTAGTACGGCTGGAAATAAAATTAATAGCGCGCTTAAATGTGACGACCATGCGACGCCTCAGTATCGCCAAATTAATGACGGCAAATAAATGCCGCGCGCCGCTGAAACCCTCCGCCACCGTGAACCTTCCGTGAGTGCAGCAAGTGTGTGCGAAGCATTAAAATTTGAATTGCAAAGTACACAGCGTCATTAGTGCCACGGGCTATGCGCGTACACATGGCGAGTGGCAGGCAGCGCGGCGCGTTAGGCCTCGCATCGGTTACAGTCGGAGCTGCGAATTTTTCCATGTTTAATTGCGAGTAAAAGCGATTTGTAAAAAGCACAATCATGAAATACGGCCGGGTCCGCCATGTTGCTGTCATTAGGTGTAATTTCTGGCTCCTGGCAGAAACTAAGCAGCGAGCATTAATAGTTGGGATTAGACGGAATTATGTGTGTCGGCCCAAGATTTGTTGTAACAATACCCTCATGGGTTCAGTACATTAATTTGGCGAGTTTAAGGTTGGATTAGTCTGGAGTGGTTGAGCGGTTTTGTAGAAATTTGAATAACTTTTGTGGCGTCATAAATGGCATTTAAGCTGCCAATGTGTCGGATACATATTAGATGCTTGAAACACAAAAATTTATGTTTTTCTTTGTTATTTTTTTTATTTTTTGTTTTTTTAGACAAAAAATGGTTTAAAATGACTGGAAATGAGCTTCTCATCTTCCATTGTTCCATGCACCGCGTACACCGCGACCGCTTTTTAAACACACCAAATAACTTTGGACAATAGATGGCGCGGCAGTAATTTCTGTTTGAAAAACTCTTGTTATGATCGAAGCTATTCCAGTGTATGTGTGAAGACTAAATTCTCATAAAAAAACTTATTTCAGATATCTATTGCCTGCCATATATTCCGCTCACTTTATGCCGAAGTCACGCATTCGCAAACCATTTTCAAAATTTATCCATTTTTTAACTTTCCAACATAATTTACTGACGAAATTTCGTGCTTCTTTGCATAAATAACTTCCACTTATGTTTGCATTGAGTTTATTTTCTTCATGCGGAAGCTTTTATTGTCGCCGGCATGACAGAGCTGCTCATATTATCACCGCTGTATGCCAAAGCGCTAAGTAGACTTCATATCAGTGCGCATAAATTCGAACATAGCTTCTACTTATGAGCACTTGCGGTATATGCTAAAGTACTTACAGGTCAGTAACTCAACTGCCTTCTGTGACTAGTCCACTTTTGCTTGGCACTGGCCGGTGGTGCTCTCAAAGTTGGTCGTCTTCCGACCTTAGATTTTACATAGACTTGCATACATTGTTTATTCCGAAAAATAAAAGCATTTGAGGGAATGCAAATGGAAACCTTTCTTATATCCAAACTTTCAAGAGCGTTTGTGGATTGTCAAATACCGAAGAATTAGCCTTCAATTCATTCTATGTCTATTTTTCTGATGATTGCTATGCAAAAGTGTGAAAAAAGGTAAGTGAAGTGAATGACCATCTCTAAAAGCTCAATATTTCGAGAATGTTTGCTTACCGCATCCTTGATCGTTTGTTCTAAACGTCTACAGTTGCTGAGAAAAAGAGAACTGGTCCTCCCCGCTTGGTTCGACTCAATTCAGCCATAAAAAAATGTTCGCGAACGCCTTCGCGGAAATGAAGGGAAATGAAAATATCGACCAAACCAAATTGAAGACTTATTCGAAATGACCTCCACACAAAAACCTACTGTCGACGGCCTCGAAAGTATCCTTTTTGCAGATGAAAAAATGTTCACAACTGCAGATGTTTTTAATAAGCAAGACCACAAAATTTACGGGAAAACTTCCAAAGAAGCAAGAAATGTTGTTCCAAGGGTTCAACGATATCACTAACCAGCTGCTGAAATAGTCTCGTGGAAAGTCTACCGTAAAAGCATTAAATCTCCTCACTTCTATGAAAAAGGGATTAAAAGCGGCAAAAGTGTACAAGCAGGATCTTTTAGAAAGCGTGGAAAAGCAGCTAAGCAATACTCTCTTCAATAAAGAACTTTTGATCTTTAGCAAGATTCTGCTCCAGCACACAAGGTAAAAACCAACCACCAGTGGCTTAAAAGCAATATTTCTGGATTCAAAAGATAGATAGGCCATTTGGCTACAGTTTGTGGTCAGAGGGGAAATTGAGAGAAAACTTTGAAGATCACTTATTTAATAATCGCACAATGAATAAAATTAGCTTTATTCAAAAATGTATTTATGCTTCACTTTACATCGGCCTGAACTTGTAACAGCACTTATGGCAGAACTAAGAAATAATACAGAAGATTTACTACTAGCTTTCCGAGTGCTCTTTAATTTTGCTTCCCTAGAACAGATTTACATACATATTATATAGCAGGTATATACAAACAATATTGGCCGACCGTGCAAATAGACGGCGACATAGCAGCAGGAATGCTGGCTGGGGTAGAAACATCAAAGCAGTCATGAGAGCTGGAAGTGAATGGGGTGGGAGAGAGAGAGAGAGAGAGTGGAAGTTGTTAGATTGCCTGAAAATATTGTAAATCGCGTCATTTGTCAAATTCAGCTGTTCGGCATGGCGGTTTACATGCCGAAAAACAAGCAGTGTAAAGCAAACAATAAAGCGGCAAACAAATCTGTGACTTGAGGCAAAAGCCGCACCGCCGAACAGGCGCACAAACGCGCACGGCGCGACGCGGCGCAGCGGGCACAGCATGCAGCATCGGAGCCATTAACAACAATGACAGCTATAAATGAAAACAAGCACTACTAGTGACTACAACAACAACAAAGAGTACACAAAGCGACGAATTGTCGGAATCACTACGAAGCAATACGCACACACACATATATATGTGCAGGTTGTTGTGCACGTCAGCTGATGTATTTGGCGCAAACAACAGCAACAACAACAACATGCTGAATTGAAATAACCGAAATGTGAAAATTTCATCTCTAATTAGTTTGGTGCGGCAACAAAGCGCAGCCCAGACGAATCCTCGAGAAGCTGTTCAAAGTTTTCGCTTCGTAGGAAAATGTGCTTTTTATGACTGTTTGTCGGTCAATTAGTTTGCTCACCGACAATGAAGTGTTGCCAAAGTGTTCGTGCTGCGACGGCGAATTTTAGTTGCTTGCGTTGTTTTGTTGGTGTTGGGCGTTCCATGCCCATAAAACCAAATTTAAAGTTTTGTGTTTACGAGTAAGAGTCCATTGTGTTGTGATGTTTGAAGAACTCGTTGTTTTGTGTGAAATTCTTTTAAGACGACGATAAACTGTTAGAGGCGACGAATGTTCCTCAAATTTTGTGTTTGTCTCACTACATTTTGTTGTAAAAAAGAGTAATGTCTTCGAAAAGGCTGCTTTTTGCAGGTAGACAATTCTTCAGATCGATAGCTGTAAAACCAGTCTGAATTTTTTTACATTTTACCAACCTAACCTGCCTTTAACTAGACTTTATTAACCGTCGAACAGGGTATATTAAGCTTGCACAGTACACAGTGTGCTAAATTTTACTAAAATCGGTTCAGTAGCTTAGGAGTCCATCGCGGACAAACAACGTCACACGGACTTTTTATAAATGGGCGGCGTGACGATTTAAGTTGATTTAGCGATGCCCGTCTGTCTGTCTGTATATAACCAAACTATTTTTTTATTTATTTATTTATTTAAAAGAGAACTAATTATAAATAATTAATCCACTTATAGGAATCAGCACTGGCTACCAGGGCCTTCGGCTCTTAATACTAAGATTATGGTAAAAAGAAAATATTTAGTAAGGTTATTTAGTTGAATGTGGTGTTATATGTCTTTGATGTTACACAGTTTAAGAAATTTGTTAATGGCACTGATGTTATTGCTATTTGTTGCTTTGAGAAGGTCAGAAGGTCTCTTATTCCCAAAGGTTGATTTCCTTAATAAATGCAGTGCAGGACATTCATCGATGAGGTGGATGACTGATTGGGTGGGAGCGTTGCAATGGTGACAGCTTGGTTGATCGGTACCGTTAAGAATGTGGCTGTGAGTTCTTGTAGTGTGGCCTATTCTAACACGAGTGAACGTCTTGATGTTGTGGCATGAGCAGTCCGATGGGTAGATAGATTTTACACCAGTTGGGTTTTGATCTCTGTAGTGGTGTTGGTAGCTAGTCCAGTCTCGGAGATGCATATGATGGCAGTATATTTTTATATGTTCTTTGATGTCTTTTGTAGTAAAGTGAGGAAAGAACACCAACGGCTCTCTACTACCATCTTTTGCATGTTTATCTGCTGGCTCATTGCCTTTTATACCAGCATGCCCTGGTGCCCACATTATTTTTATGCTGTTTTCATGATGGAAGAGTTTGTCGCGTATATTCTGTATTAGCCATGAATTATTTGCTGAGTTTTGAAGTGCATCAATGGTTGATTTACTATCGGTAGATATTATATGTTTTTCTCCTGTTGATGAGGCGTACAGAACCGCTTCGTAAATTGCTGCAGCTTCTGCTGTAAAAACCGAGCAATATGTTGGCAAAGCACCGACAGTAATAGCGACACCCTGATCGTTTGACACTGCAAACATGGTAGTAGTATCCGTTTCGACCGTCGGTATATATGGGTTCCCATTCTGGTTTATAAGACTCAATTGCCTCGTTGAAGAGCAGAAAAAATTCGTTGGAGCTGGTTTTTAGTTTCTGGTGCTTTGACAGAGTGTTTATAAAAGAATGCTTGGGAGATATATAACCAAACTAGTCCTTCAACAATTAAGATATCGATCTGAAATTCTTCCTTTCTTCATAAGAAGCTGCCCAATCAACCGTGAAGTTGACGAAACCGCCGATATCGAGCCACTATAGAATATACCTGCAACACAAACTCACGATCTTAAGAAATATACCTGGGTAGATAATTTTTAAAATCGAACAAGGCATAAAAGAAGGAGAAACCCACAGGAAACGAAAGATAAAATATCAAAAATTAAAGGAAAATAGTTTACGGGGGATTTGTAATCTGGAATAGGAAGGAGAGCGGCGTGGTTGATTTTTTAGGGGTTAAGAATGGCAAACGAGATATTCCAGCAAAACTACGAGTCCTATAGAAAAAAGTTATATGGAAAGATTGTAGATAATAAAAAAGTCTACAATTTTTCTTCAAAGTCTTTTTACTCATAACCTCAAAATTTATGTGAAAAATTCAAATTAAGTTTTTGAGTTTTTTTTATTTTTTTCTTATCACAAAATTTAGTACAAACTGGACTTTTTAAGTCCCAGATACATAGTATTAGGTTGTCAAAAAAGTCTTGCGGTATTTTTATTGAATGATTTATTGAATTTACTGAAATGGCTTATAAGGGTTCGATGACTCATGCCCAGCTCTTGACCGATGGTACGGCTGCTACTATGCCGGTCTCTTTTGACCAATTCAGCGATTTTATCGCAATTTTCGACGACAGGCCTTCCGGAGCGTGGCGCATCTTCGACCATCTCTACACCAGAACGAAAACGTTGAAACCATCGTTGTGCGGTGGAAATGGAAACTGTATTGGGTCCATAAACTGTACAAATTTTATTGGCGGCTTGAGATGCATTTTTGCCTTTATCGTAGTAGTACTGTAAAATATGTCGTATTTTCTCTTCATTTTGCTCCATGTTTGCGACGCTTTAACTCACGAACGACTTAAAAGAAACGAGAATCAATCAAACACGTGTGAACTTTCCAAAAAGGTATAGCATGACCCGATGCGACGAATAAAACTAGAACTACGCGCATTCAGCGCCAACTAGCGAAAATGCCGCAGGACTTTTTTGACAAGCATTTTTAGTCAACGCGAAAAACACACCGAAATCGATCAAACTGCATTAAAGCCATCGATGTGGCACTGAAAAATGCTTTTAAACTAATGGAATCTAGCAAAGAAACTCGTAGCTGATGAAAGCGAAAAACAATTTGAATTCCATTCGAATTCGATGGAGAAGGAAACAGAAATGCTGGAAGTCCATTCGCAAATGTCAACAAACCCTTTTGTGCGAGCATGCAGACGAGATTATACACATACGGAAGTTTTGTTGCGCAAACATGTGCATGTGTGTTCAACTGGCATTACAGCAGTTTAGCCCAACTAATGCTTTTAAAGCAATCACCCGAAGTATGCGTGAAATCTGCATTTGATTTGAAATCGTCGTTGCCTTCTTTCACATGAAGCAGGAAGTGAGGTCTGGGCCAGCGTTGAACCACCCAACGGTCAAGCTTGCTTCCTTGTTAAAAAGAGTCGATTATCTGCATACAAACGCACATATTTTTTAGCTTTGAGTTGCCGCGGGAAGCTTTTTCAGAGGAGGAATATGCTTTTAGTCGAATTCATGACAAATATCCATGGCGAAACAGAAATACATAATCTGAAGAAATCACCATCGCATTCGAGTATTAACTTTTTAAAAACGCTATAAAAAGCAACTCATTATGGATATTTAACGCGCATGAATGACGCTGTGAGCCTCTTAATTGCCGCCGCTTACAAAAACAAAAAGTGCAAAAGAGTGCACTCAGTCCCTGTATGACTGTTGAGCGCCGAGTGCACTTAAGCCCACAGCGCGCCGTGCATGAAGGCAGAAGCAGATGGAGAAAATAAAAAAATAACAGTTAAACATGTTGCATAACTCCATTGAAAAGCGACTGCGGCGCGCAAAACTTTTTCAGGCCTTCCATGCGCGCACACACACACACTTACCTGTCAGCCATGTAAATACATATGTGGCTGTGTGAGTGCTTGTGTGTGCGCTGGCGCTGTGTTGTTGACGAGGAATTGCAAGGGATAAAGCGGATGAAGCAAAAAAGCCCTAATTCGCGCGCGCAAGGTGCGTTGTGACGCATAACGGTGCTGTGGGTGTATGTGTGTGTGTGGCGCTTTGAGAGTGTGCAGGCCTATGTGCGTGTATGTGCGCTCGTTAGCACTTATCTCAGTGCATAAGTGGCAGATTGGCATTTAGCATGAAAAGCTTTTGCAATTCCGCACTCGCCGAGCGCCGTTTAAACGCTTCAAGATGAAGTTAAAAAAGTAAAGTTGTTAAATAATAAAGTGGCACTTAAAGATGAAAACATTAAGGGAGTTTAATGCACTTCTACTCATTTATATATTATTATAGACATATCATTATGTGATTATAGAAAAAGTTTGGCATAAAAGACCAAATAATGGCCAAAGGAAGCCTTTCTACGAGTTGGCTTTTTCTATGAATTGATAGAAATGTTTCAAAATCACGATATTTACGAATAGGCGGAAGCAATTGAAGTACAATTAAACGGCTGCACTAAACTACTAAACCGATTGGAGCCATACTTAAAAAAAAGGGTCATCACTGTTAGAGGAAATATTTCCTCAAAAGTATATATTTTCCCAATAATTATATCTTTCCAAGAATATATACATATATTCCTCCACAAGTCTGATATTTGACCAAAAAATTTTTTAATAAAAAAAATGTATTTAATTTTTAAATTAAAAAAAATTTTAATTTATTATACTTTTATTTTTTGTTTTATTTTCTTTTTTAATACAAAAATAAAAATGTTTAAAATTAAAAAAGAAAATAAGAAAAATATAAAAAAATACAAATTTTAAAACTTAAAAAATTAAATATGTTTCTTTTAATTAAAAAAAAAAAGTATTTTTTGTCGAAATCAGACAAATTTTTCAAATATTTTTTAATTAAAAAAAAATTTAAATTTATTATATTTTTTTATTTTCTTTTTTTAATAAAAAATAAAAATTTTTATAATTTGAAAGATTAAGTATATTTTTTTTAATTAAAAAAAACAGTATTTTTTGTCACAAATCAGACAAATTTTTCAAATATTTTTTAATTAAACAAATTTTAATTAAATTGTTTTATAGTAGGGGAAGTATCGAAAGCCGGAGTACGGAACTTTAATCCACTAAACCTAAACTACTCCCAACTCAAGACTCTCCCATGGAACCCCCAGATGAGGTATTACTTCATGGGAGTGACAAGACATTTTCTCTATAGCATGGATGAACTGATGCCTATTCTGCTGTAACTGTCTTAATTTAGTCATGGTGGAAGTTGCCGCTTCTCGAACAGCTTTCCACTTATCAGAGGACTGACACATAAGTGCAGTCAAATTTTCCATCATTAAAGTTTCTAACTTTTTCTTTACGTTTAGAAACCGAGGACAAAGGAGAAGCAGGTGTTGAGAGTCTTCTGTGGTCACTTTACATATCGAACAATACGGACTGACGTTATTTTAAATGTGCATAAATAGCCTGTGAAGCACCCATGTTTGTTTAATATTTGGATCAGGTGGAAATCCAGGTCAAAATGTTCTCTAGTTATCCACCTATGGATGTTAGGTGTAAGACTGTAAGTCCACCTTCTTCTATGCTCTTATTTCTCTCTTCACTCTTTTGATTAATTGGCGCTGTTAGTTTAAATAATTTCGTCAATTCGTCTCCCTGGATCTCTAAGGGTGAAATACTAGCTAGTACTTCAGCTACTTCGCTGGATGTAGTTCGTAAAGCACTTGTTACTCTAAATGCTGTGAGTCTTTTATGCCTAGTGCCTAGTGACTGTATCCGTACTGGAGCAGCATATAGCATAGAATAGTATTACTGAGCTTATCGCTTTTGCGTTTAGAAATCGACGGCTGGAGCGCAAACAGCCTTCAGTTGCCATCATTCTTCATGAGGCACTGTAAATCTTATTTGCTTTATTTCCTGTGTTTGCCTAGTGAAGCTTGGGTTTCAGTTTGGAGTCCAATATTACCTCTAAATACTTCAACTGTTATTTTTTCTTCAATTTTATTTATTTATTTATGAGCAATACCTATGTTTTGTGCTCAGCCAGTTCCAAACTCATGGAAGAAAACCATTGGCGCAGACAAATTTGGAGGTAATCTTCCGGTTGTTGTATTCTTGGCACCCTTTCATACACTATAATACTGAAACTTGTGGTACTCCACTTGAAATAGTGTAGCTGTTGGTGCCTTCGTTGGTGTCGTTGATCACCTATTCATATTTCATAGAGTTGAATGCATTCTGTACATCCAGAGTTATCAGCGCACAAAATTCGTTATACCACCTTTCCATCTGCATCGACAGTGGACCTCTCTGATCAAGAAGTATGTAAGTATTGTATAGTTTTCCCGCTCGGCTGCATATTTTAAAAATATGTCCCATAAAAGAGCTGATTGAGGACCAAAATAAATAGTTTAAGCTGCAACTGCTCGTTTGTGATCCGATTTTGTTGATCACTAAATAATTTCCATTTTTAGTATCTCACAAAGTAACTTATAGCAAATCTTATCTTTCCCTCATTTTCACATTGCATCTGTGCTCCAAACTCCCTTCTTCTTAGCAGCTTCATTCCATATTCTCCAAGAAACAAATGGTTATGTAAATTTCTCAATTCGGATTATACAAACAAAATGGCTTTATCACTTTGTTGCATTTTGCTGCAAAGCCACTGGAAAAGGGTGTGTGCTGCAAGAAATCGATGAAAGTAAACTCGACAAAATCACGAGCTGAAATATGCAATTCAATGTTTTATGCTCGCACGAGGGTGTACTCACTGTTATAGAAATCCAAGTGTAAAGTATACATTCTTCAATATTGCTAAATAAAATCAATTCAGTTCGATCTATTCCAGCAGTCTTGTTTTTCAGGACCAAAAAGGATTTCAGAAAAAAGATTGCTCTGCGCTTCCATACTATTGCTGGCAAAAAATATATTTAGGTGTCAGTTTCTCTACAAAATTCGCTATAAAATTTCACTAGACAAACATTTCCTTTCAAATCTCTCAGCGCGCGCCATCACTTGCGTAGATACTAAAATTCCAGATATAATAAATAGAAGAGATAATAAAAGCATGTGACTACCGAAGCAATTATTGTGAAGACTCTTTTAAGCCTTTGTCTAAGCAGTTTAGTAAAATCGACGAGATTTCCCCGAATTTGGTAATCAAAAATATATATAACAACTAACGTTGCGGGCCAAAACTTGCCGCTTTTTGTAGCATGTTTCAGTGGGTTAATAATTGACAAAAAATAAAAACAGCAACAACAAAGTTGTTTCTAGCTTTACGCATATGAAAAGGCCAGCCACACTTGTCTGCAGTTGACACGAATGGATCCTTGCTAAAAAGAGAAATCCCGGTATTTTCGTTTTTAAGCCAAAACTAAAGTTGGAGCGCACGTAAAAGCAGCGGGCAGGCGGAATAGTGGCAACACAATAGGAGGCGGAGGAATTTACACAAAAGAACTTTCTATGTGCACACATGTGCACTATTTATCTGTGTGTGTGTATGTGTGTGCAAGTGCCAGCTAAGTTGTGCTGACTGAATGTGAAATAACATTTTTCAACGGGGATTATATGCTGTCCCGCAAGCAACGACCCTCTATACTAACCGACCGCGCCAAGTCGCCTCTCACGAGCAAGCACCGACAGACAGAGATATATGTTTATGAGTATGGGTGCATGTGTGCGTGTGGCGCGCGTGAATGAGCGCACAAGTGGCCAACGGATAATGTTGAGAAATTTAATATCAGATTTATTATGTGGTCACTCAGCGTAATCCTTTTGACATCTTGCTCAAATTCGATTTAAAGCGAAGTGACAACCAGCTTCTGCCCCCCACACGCCTTTGTCCAGCGCTTGCACAGGGCGCACATACTCATACGCAGTGGCGCACACACACTCACTGGCGGCTGTCTCGGTGCTGATGCGATGTGGCAAATGTTCGGTGAAGGATAAAATAATGAAAACATGAAATCTATTCCTTTGGGAGTTGAAAATTTTACAAAAACGAGGAAAGATTGTATTCTCGGCGGGCTGGCGCTTGACTGCGTGCCTGGGTGTGTGTGTGTGTGTTTGGCTTGTTACATAAAAGTGTATTAATTTGATGTATGCTCTGGTTGTAAGCAATTTTTCGTGCTGCATTAAGGGTGTCTCGTCCTCGGTCAGATTTGGCTTGGGATTGAGATATTTAAAGTGACATGGGTGAAGCTGGCAAATCAGTCAAGTGAGCGAATCAAATTGATTAGTGGTTATCCCTTGCTTTTACAATCGTTAACAGACGTTAATCAATTATGCAGGCGGGTTTTGAGAAACACGTGAGTACGTATACCCGCATGCAGACATATTTAAAATGCGTACTGAATGTATAGACATAAGAACAAGCGAGTAACAAGGGATCTGTATGAAGAACAGAAAAATAAAACTTGATTTTGGGTTGCACTGCAGCAATTATTACTTAATATGAAATGAGCCTACGAATGGTAAGAGAACCGCTAAGCTTTTGCTTCACTTGGTATTTATTTTTCTGCTTCGACTTCTTAAAACCCTTTCCTTCATTAAAAGTGAACAGTTTTCTTGGCAACTGCCAAGCGAAGATGTACAGTGTTTGTCCGGAAAATGATAGGACTGAGTCGATTTAAAAAAAAAAAAAGTAGGCTCCTTCTGCGTCGATGCAGCGTTAGCAGCGCGATTTCCACCTTTAAAGGCGTCACGGAAAGCATTCTCCGAAATAGCCTTGAGAGCCGACGTGCATGTTGATGGGATCCCATCTGTCGTCTCAAAATGCTTGCCTTTCATCGGGCTTTTCAGACAAGGAAGCAAAAACATCCGGCGGTCTACTTTTGGGCTGTAGATTGGCTGCAGAAGCGTTGGGATGCCGGCCTTGGTTAGGTAGCTGTTCACAAGAAATGCGGTGTGAGCCAGAGCGATGTCGTGGTACAACTTCCAATCGGCTGCGATGTCTTGTCGGACCCGATTGATCCTTCTTTTGTAACTCTTGAAGACTTCCACATAAAACTTGACCTTGCCGGTTTATCCAGGAGGAACAAATTCATGGTGGGCATTGCCTTTGATGTAAAAAAAAAAATGAGCATCCTTTTCTCTTTGAATTTGTCTCCCAGGACGGTTTTCATCAGCGACTTCTTCCCAGACCTCCAGAAAGACCTGGTGCCACCTGTTAATGCAACATCTAGGTAAGCATGCTTGATCACATCAAACGTCTTTGTCGCAGATTTACCGAGTTTCACAGAGAATTTAATCGCGTACCTCTGCTCTAACTAACGCTCATTTTCGGCTTGCACCACTCACCGAAACACGTCGCACGAAAATGTTTATCCTGACTCTCCAGGGGCTCGGAGACAACTGAGCAGCCGTTCCTTCGTTTGCTTGGAACGCCCTCTACCGTAAACAGTTGGTGCGCGCACCGTTAGCAGTCGCCAACGATCACATTAAAAGAGTTGGAAACCTAAATGAAAATTTTCTCATAAAACCAGTCCCAAAATATCAGTATTCAGATTCGACCAAAAGTTAAAAGATATGTGAGAAACAGAAAACAGTTATTAACACTATTGAAACCATGAAAGATATAAAGAAATTCAAAATTTACTAGCCTCAAAATAATGAAATTGCTTTAAAGCTTCCAAACAGTTGGACACTTTCGTTCATTTTCCAGCTGATCTCATGCCACAAATGTAAACATAAAAAGATGTTTAGAAAAGCTCTTTTAAAGTAAAATAATTACAAAAAATCCAAAATTTCCCGCCCTCAGTTTAAGCATCTCTTCAACGGGACCACAGCTAACTCAGTTGCCGAACTGCTTTCAAACAATTAATTGATTCCTTTCAAAAATGAAAAGTTCAGCACACTTAAACAAGGTAAAATCCACGAAACTGCTTTAAATCGCTTCTTAAAATGCTGCACTCACTACAGCGAACCTCCCTCTGCCAAGCGTGCTGAAGAGAGCGCCTTGTTCCCCGACAAAACTAACAATACTTCACTTAATCTCATTTGCCAAAACAAACGACAAGTGAATGCAGCAAAAATAGTCGAATTCACGGCACACATACCAACACAGGCTTACACAAACACACACACACCCTCCGTTGTATTGAGTCATGCGATCCGGCTTATTCCATTTAAAAAGCAACAACACTACAACTACGCTAGTACAACACAATAAACAAATGAATTGAAATGCAGACAAAGCCTTAAACCCGATGACACGGCGCTGCAGCCAATGCAATGCGCTGCGGAGCGACAAGGCGGCGGTGGCAGGCGGAGGAAGGCTACCAACCAGCGAGCCAATCAGCATTTTGGCCAACATGTAAATCCTTTATGTTGCATTCGGAGCACGTTTATGCTAGCAATACATCTTTGAGCACACAAGCAAGGAGGCATAAATACATAGATTCGCACAATATGCTTGCAACACACACACATACACGGGTACGTACACACGGAATGCTCAGGGCTTGTATCAGCGCATTGCATCATCGAGCTCAGTTGCAGCTTTAGCAGCAAGCGCTGCGCAGGCATAGCCCCACAGTCTTTGCTGATGTAACTGTTATCAGCTCCCTCCTGCCACCGTCTTGCTTGTATTTTTTCTCCCGGCTGTTATTGCTGTTGCCACTTTTAGTTGTTCTCACAAACATTGATTCATTTCATCATACGATGCAATGTTAATTCACTGGCTCTTGTCGCGCTTTATTGTTGTTATTTGGCCATTTGAAAAATGCAAGACAAAACTGTCTTTAAATCTCTGTGGAGAGCGTCCACTTCTGGCTGTCCAATTTACTCAGAACATTCAATCTATAACTATTACGTCAGGATCCTCGCTTTTAAGCCATTTAAAGTATCTGTGTGGTTGTGCATGTTATGCAATTATACAAGTATAAGTTCAAGTGTTTCCACTGCTCTCACTTAGTGTCATTAAAATGATAGAACTTTTATTAAGCTCTAATTTAGCAAGTTCTTTGTGTAACTCTTTTCAAAGTCCTTCGATTCGATAAAAAATCTCATAAATGAAATTTTCTGAGTTCTGATTTTCCGAGGCTGCTGATTATCTTTTTATTTTAGCAAGCCTAGCACAAAACCCTGAGTAGGGATGGTTCGCCCTCTCACTTTAGCTCGCCTTAAAACGGATGTTTTTTGCTACCCAGAGTCTAAGACCGAGCCATATGTAAAAGAAGCATTTCTCGCCACTCCCAAGTGAATGGCTATTAGAGAACTTTCCTCACTTCGCGTGAACTTCTACACATGACTCCTCATCCTCATCTTCATCCTCTCTAGAAAGGTTCTGCGGAAGATTTATGATCCTTTTCGCTTTGGCAACGGCGAATATCGCATTCGATGGAACGATGAGCTGTATGAGATATATGACGATATTGACATAGTTTAGCGAATTAAAAGACAGCGGCTACGCTGTCTCCCGAATGTACACCACAACTCTGAAAATATTCGACGCAGTACCCGCCGGCGGAAGCAGAGGAAGATGGAAACCTCCACTCCATTGGAAAGACCAGGTGCAGGAGGACGTGGCTTCGCTTGGAATCTCCAACTGGCGTCACATTGCAAGAATAAAAACCGACTAGCGCGTAAAGAAGAAGGATAATATCTGATTTTCAAAGAAATTAACAAAAAATTAGCAAAGACATACATTTAATTTATCGCTGAGATAAAGAGAAAACTTGAAATATTGAAAATACTTGTTAGAACTCTCCTTGCTCCAGTAACTTCTCCATGTTTTTCCTTCATCACATTATGCTAATTTTCTGTAGATTTTTACTTCTAATTCCTTCTATGTCAATTATTAATTTTTCTATTTCTGGTTCGTGTCTTGGGTAATTTTGAGCAAGATCTGAGTTTACGCCTAATGTTAGGCAAAGATTTTTTATTGCGTAAAAAAGTTTATTAAAGAAGAAATGAGCTTTATGTATGCGTATAACTTCATTCGTTCATAAGCGGGGATTTCACGGCTTCAAGGAAGAAACGTTATCATATATATTTTTACTTTCAAATCCTTCTATGTCGATTAGTAATTTTTCTTTTTTCTGGTGTGTATCCTGCGAAAATTTGAGAAAGATATGAATTTACTCCTAATAGTAGGTAATCGTTTTGGAGATACAACCTTCAAAAATTGTCCCACCTGAAAATGTGTTTTCAAAGTCGGTTCTTGAGCTAATCTTAAAAAATATTTAAACAGTTTTTCGAGTTATAATAATTAAAGATATGCCACTTTCTGCTCGACGACATTTTTAAGTTCTATGTATTGGGATAGTAAAACAAAAACAGTGAAACCAGATCCAGTTTCGCAGACAGTACCATTTGAATACAAATTTCATCTGAAAACATTAGTTTCTTCTAATACTCTCCTTCCGCTAAAGAAAATATTGTATAACTCAAATTACAAGATTACATTCCCGAACCGAAATACCACTGCGACACCCTGTAGAGTTATACTGACAGAGTTGTAATTTTACCTGCAATTGTTGTTGTTTGCATAAGAAACAATACAATTTTAAAAGCCGCAGTCTCCGTCGAACCGTTTCTGCTGATCAGCTATTACATAAGTGCTTACAGAAGCCTATATACTCGTATATATATATATATGTATATATGTGTATGTATGTTTGTTTGTAGGTGAGTGTGTGGTGGTGGACGCAAACTCAATCAGCAGCACCATTTGGTCTATAATTGTGAATGAATTTCATTAAAAAGTAATTTAACTCGCAATGCGATGAGTCGGCTGAAAGCGGCTCGGCAGCAGCATCCCCATCAACAACAGCAGCAACAACGTCAAGAGGAACCGTGTGCATGGACGGACAAAGACAATGAATCTGCTCGAAATCCACCTGCTTCGCGGTGACTCCTCGGGTGTGGACTACCGTTAGCAGCCTACGATAACGGATTGTCATTTATTTGTATGGCAACACACACACACACATGTACACAAACACTCACAGAAGTACTATTAGTTGCAGCGGCAGTAATTCTTGTGCCATTGTCTGTCCACGCTTTATATTTAGTTGGAAGCAGGCGGGCGGAAAAAATTGCGAACAACATATACATTGTATGTGTTATTATATGTATGTGTGTGTGTGTGTGTTCATTTGTAGTGGAATGACGGCAGAGCAATGACGTGGTAGCAAGTGTGAACAGAAATCGTAATGCATATGTACATATACATATCTGTGTATGTGTGTATGAGTGTGTACTTATTATTACTTGTGCTCTTGACGCTAACGTCATTCTCTTGTGCTCAATTTGAGCCTTTGTTTTAATATTCATTTATTTCTTTTCAATTGGTTACCACTTTTCTTTGCCTCTGCTTTTGCTTGTTGTTGTTGTTTCTATTTTAGCCATTTTTTCATTGATTGCTTTTGTTGTGGCACTTGTTACTATTTATCCCGTTGCCATTGTTATGTCCCTTATTAAGGAAACTGAGCATAGAAATATAATTGGTAGAGAACCCCTGCCTTTAGACTCGTTGGAATATGTATATTCATCTTCCACTATAAACGCTGTTCCCTTTTTTGAAACATAGAGAGGCTAATATTGAATCTAAGTGTGGGTATGGCCTTCCCTAGCTAACCATTCTAATTGTTAAGAAATCTTTGAGTCTTTGCGTATCAGGTGATTATATATCTTGTTTGAAGTCTCGTTCGAAAATTTAGACATTTCTATAGATTTATCAACACAAAATTAACCAAAATAATGGAGCACAAGCCACACAATGACTCGTAAGACGACTTCAGTTGCAATATCCACTATTTCACATGGTTCCAACATTTAGCTATTGGTCAAAGACTATCGGCTGTAATACTATCAAGAAACTCAAACAATCGGTTTTAACGATTTTATGATTAAATTTTTTATAGATTTTCAGCTCTCCATTGATGCCCTAGTCAAAACTCTGAGTGAAACTTTTATGTACAATTACAATCGATCCATATCAGTATTAATATTTTGGAAAAATTCAGTGAATTTTGATATATAGTGGGAACGGAAATTTTATTTAAATTCCCCTGGGTAAATGATATTTAAAAAAAAAATGTATTTTGCTAAGTTAGTAGAACCGTCCTTAATTACTGTGTCAAATATGAGCTCAATCTGAAAACAAAGCAAATTCGGTACACCTCAGTAGTGCATTTTAATTTTTAGAATGGATAAAAATATCGACCAAAGAATTTGCCTCAAATTTAGTATTTCTACCGAAATTTCCAGTGCGAGATCGTTGCAAATGTTGGTAAACTTACGGTGATACAGTTTTATCAAACACTCAACCCTACGAGTGGTATAAAGCGTTCAAAGACGGTGGAGAGATCGTTGAAGACATGCCACGTTCTGTACAACTTTCGACGTATTCAACTTCTGAAAATATTAAAAAAGTTAAGTATATAGTGTTTAAAGATTGACTTGCGCCAGGAAAGTGTTAACGAGATGACAAGAGACCTCAACATCTCTCGTTAGTCCACTCGAATGATTTTGGTTGATATTTCGGGTATGAAACTCGTTCTTGTCTGACTCGTCCCGATGAAGCTGAATTTTTTTCAAAAAGAGTATGGTAAACAAGTTTCTTTGAATATGCTTCATCGTGCGAATTCCGACCACACATTCAAGGAGAGGATTATAACTGCCGATGAGACATGGGTTTATGAGTTTGCCATGCAAACAAGCCAATAATCATCGGAATGGAGGGAGAAAAAGGAGCCGAAACCAAAAAACCACGCCAAAGCCGATAAAAAATCTGGGTGATGCGCATTGGTTTTTCGATACTAGTGGTTTGATGCATCATGAGTTTGTTCCAAAGGGACACATGGTCAATAAGTAGTTCTACTTAACCATATTGAAGCGTTTGCGTGAATACATTCGTTGAAAACGTCTGGTTGTGGATAAACTAGTCATGGATTTTACGATGATAATGCACTATTGCAAAAACGCAATGAATACCATCGATCAATCACCATATTCACCAGATGTGGTTCCGTGTGATTTTTTCTTGTTCTCCAAACCGAAATTGCTCTGTGGAACCTGTTTTCAGTCAAGATAAAACAAAATTCGCGGAAGAAGCTGAAGGCTATACCAAAAAGGGCCTTTGAAAGGTGTTTTGAGGACTGCAAAATTGTTGGAAACACTACCAATACTTTTAAACATAGTGCTCTGAGCACTTTGGTAAAGGCTTGCTTTTCGTACCAAAGTGTCGGTTTTATGCGTTCCATCTGTAAAATCATATGAAACATATTGAAATATGTTATTTCACCATTTTTCAGCTGGGAAATGTCTATAACGAAGACGTCTAAGCACGATAATGTCCCAAAATATACTAACGCCAGCTAAAGAGTGGCTTGCAGCAGAAAAGAAACCGCTATGAAGCATTGTCAGCATTTTATAGACCTTATGCAACGTCTGTGTATGGATGAATTGAAAAGTAAAGGCTTTAAAAACAAGTATTATTCAAACGAAAAGATTTCTACACGAAACCTTAATTTGGTAATTAATTTTTTTATAATAAACTTTTTTAATAAAAAAATATACATATACAATTTCAATAAATAGAGTCAAGTCAATAAAGTTATCGCAGACCTTTCAAAATAACCAAGTTTGCGTAAAATATTTATTATAGAAATAAATTTGCTCCACTGCAACGCATCTCGCTCCATATATGTAGGTATATGTGCGTATATGTGTGTGTGTGTGTCAGGGTGTATTTATTTCGTCTGCCAGCTATTGACTTTTATATGCAAAATTAATGTGGCAGATTGCTCTTTTTATTTGCGCCGCAATACCCTCAGGTGCCACGCAGTTAATGACTGTATACACACATGGACTCATACACACACAGACACATGCAAATGATCGAAATTGCTAGTATGCGCTGGACTGCATTGAGCGGCAAAATTGCTGTCATACTCTATACGCAACAACAACAACAAGGTCTCGCACGGGTTCATATTGCTCACCGCCCACGCCTCATCGCGCCACATAACCACACATCCACGCTTGCTGATTGATGACTTTCAATGGCATTAATGCTTTTGTTGAGCTTTCGCCGCATTGACTCGCTACAAAGCAGATCAGCCGTGTGGCAGCCATTTCTCCAAGGCGAAAGGCATTTGCGCCATTGCAACTGAGCAACCGAGCAACCGAATTCACTTGCGCTGGCATGAGCTGTTTATATACACACATATGTATGTGTAGGTGCGTGTGTGTTAGTGCATATTTGCCTTTCATAAGCGCTAATGCGTGTTTGCTCGTGCGGCATGCGGGTGCCAATTTAACTGCGGTCCGTCAATAAAGTCAACACATACCTCACATGCGTATGTGTATATACATGTATGTGTATGTGTGTGCGTCTGGTTAGCGTTTGCAATTTACTTTGATCATTTATCGCAAATGCAACTGCCAATATTGAGATTCCCCAGCGGAATTGAAAACAATTTCGAACAGGTAATTTTGCGGTTATTTCGGGCGGCACACTCACACACTCACACACACGCCGTGCACATATTTGCGCTGTTATGCGTGAATGTGGGTGCTAAATAACAATTAGTTAAGCCATGAGCTAATAACTGCGGCCAGATTATTAGCTAAATTAGCAATATTTCGGTTTGTTTTGATTGGAAAATAGCAATTTTTCACAGCCAAATTACCGGTGAGGGTGTTGGTAAATGCGCAAGCGATTAGTATTTATTTAAAGTAGATGTTGACTTACGCCGCAAATGAAAATAAATTAATTTTAGTACTGCAAATATTACTACGTATACATTGTGACACTTCTTCTTCTTTTTTACTGGCGTAGGCACCGCTTACGCGATTATAGCCGAGTCAACAACAGCCTCATCCGAGGCTGATTGTTGGTTTTCATTGGAGTGTTTTTTTACGTGGCGGGTCCCAAACCCAGCGCACAACGCTAAGTAGGGGATATTTCGCCTTCTCACTTTAGCTCGCCTTCAAACGGATGTTCTTAGGCTAACCAGAGGATACTTGGTCAGAGACCGGAAGTCGTGAGCTGCTTGAGTCATATGTAAAAGAATCGTTTCTGGCCACTCCCAAGTGAATGGCGATCAGAGAACTTTCCTCACTTGCGTGAACTTCTACACATGACTCCATCCTCACACATGTGACAGTTAGTACCCAAAAATTGAAAATAAAATGCCAAATATTTTATTATTCTTCAATATTTATTTTGTCGCCTTTAAAGTAATCCCCAACAGATGTGATACATTTATGCCAACGATTTTTCCAGTCTTCGAAACACTTTTCATAAGGACTTTTTGGGATGGTCGCCAGCTCCTTCAGCGAATTTTGCTTTATCTCTTCAATTGGCTGAAAACAGGTTCCATGGATCGACCATTTCCGCTTGGAGAGTTAGAAAAAATCACATGGAGCCAAATCTAGTGAACAGAGTGGTTAATCGATGGTATTCATTGGACTTTTTGCTTTAATTTCGGTCACAATCGTGCCTCGATGAGACGGTGCATTATCATCCTGTAAAATCCATGAATTGTTCTTCCACAATTCAGGCCGCTTTCGACGGATGCTCTCACGCGAACGCCAATACGTCCAGATATAACTCATTATTGACTGTGTGTCCCTCCGGAACAAGTTCGTGATGCACCAAACTACGAATATCTCAAACAGCAATGATCCTCACCTTGATTTTTGAGCGGCTTTGGTGTGGTTTTTTGGTTTCGACTATTTTTTTTCTCTTCATACAAATGATTGTTGATATGTTTGCATGTCAAACTCCTAAACTCATGTCCCAACGGCAGCTTTAATTCTCTACATGAATGTTGGATCGGAATTTGCACAATCACGCATGTCCAAAGAGACTTCTTTGCGGTACTCTCTTTAAAAAAAACTTAGCTTTATCGGGATGAGTCGAACAAGGCTGCGTTTCATACCCAAAATATCAACCAAAATCATTGGAACGGACTCGCGAAAGATTTCGAGCTCTCTTGCCATCTCTCTAACACTTGCCAGACGGGTTTCAAGCACCATATCCTTAACTTTTTTAAATTTTTTTTATCAGTTGAAGAGATCAAAGGTCCTCCAGAACGAAACAAGTCTTCAACGATCGCTCGACTGTCTTTGATATCTCAAAAACTGAGGGACTAATTCCCGTATATTACATATAGACAGACGGACGTTTCTAAATTGGCTAAGCTCGTCATGCTCATCATTTATTTGATTTTGATATAACTCAGAAACGGTTGAGACTTTACTATAACCATCTCTAAAAAACGGCCTAAATGCATTTGAGTATTTCTTTGCAAACAGAAGAAATTATTGCCTACATTTAGGCGCATATATTATGAGCACCAATTAGCCTCTTTCAATCGAAACCCTTAAGATTAACGCGATTTTCGTTAAGAAATATTTATTGGCTAATTAATTGATTATCTTAACAGCGCAGTATTTTTTCACAAGCTTTTGCCTTCCACTAAATTCTCATGACGAAAACAAAATTGAAACAGTTTTCTTCGCAAACACCAAAATTCATATTTGTCTTCGCACATCAAACACTACTCCAACCGCTACTTGAAACGTGTAATCATCAAACAAAGCATATTCTCCTGCCTACTCGAAATGCAGTAATAATTAATTTTCCATCACTCATACGCCATGTCGTACAGAATTTACTAAGACACACACTTTGCAACTTATAGTACATAAGCACTTGAGTGCTTGGACTTTTGTTGCTTCCACCGTAGCTGACGCAGTTACCGTTACTGTTACAGTTACCGTTACACTTGGTGTTGCCGTTGCCGTTTCCAAATTTCGCACTCAAGTGGAAAGTGCTCAACTAAAACACAACATTCACAAGTTCTTTCGACATGCCACTTGCTGCACAAAAGCGCCAACAACAACATCAGCAACACCGCAGTCAAATACTGGCAGCAAGTCACAAGTGCACTGCTCTCCCACTCCCCTCTGGCGCTAGATATGGCAGACATTTAAGGCAACGCTCATTATTGTTATTATTATTATTTCAGTAACTATGTTGATTATTATTCCGTGCAATTGTTGTTGCTGTAGTTGTTGGCATTGAGTGATGGCAAAGTTTTGTGTAAATTTCGTGAATATTTGCACAAATGAAATTATGACATTTAATAATGTTGTCGTCAGGTCGGACAGACAAAGGTGAAGCACAAGGGTGCCAGAAATTGCGAGATGAAACTTGTCAGCTACAGGAGCAACATGCCGGTGTGTGTATGTGTGTGTGGTGCTTTGGTGTAAAAACGGTGGAAATTCAAGTTGATGAAGAGCGATGCGTCGCCAAGGCAATGAGTCTTTGGCGTCAGCCCGGGGATTGCGTTGGTAGAAGCGAAGGAGCCGCTTGTGCGCCATTGCATTGTCTAAGCATCTCTTGAGATGAGGTGGCGTTGCCGCTGCTAAAGAAGCAGCAAGTTGACTTTCGTCGCCGTTAAGATTTCTTTGTTATTTCGAACTACAGGCGAACATTATTACTGCGATAACGGCAAATTATATAGGTTAGTCGAAAAAGTCTTTTCGTATTTCTAATCAAATTTCAACTTTTTTTATATTTATAATGAACCTTAAGGGACCAAATATGTACCATTTTGATCGACCACTTTTTACATTTTTCCGCTAGAGACATTATGCCATTGGCATAAAACTTTTCTGGTTTCTCGGCGAAAAACTGCGACGAGTAATTTTCACAGGCTTCTTTTGAAGCCAACTTTACTTCATTAAGGGAGTTCTGCATTGGACCATGACTGTAACGATTCTATTGACAAAATACGAAAGGACTTTTTCGACTACCCAAAATTTCATCTTTCCAAGTAATGTCGATTCTAACCTCAAATTTCAACAGACGTTATTAACAGCATGTGAAACCATTCGCATTTGGTTAAAGTCCGCTGCAAAAATGTAATAGATTTTTAGCTCTGAACTATTTGCATTCTGTTCTACTTGAGAAGTGAATGAGGAAAAGAAAGCAAAAGAAAACTAACCATACAAAACCAAGAAAATGAAAAGCGCTGAAATCGATCCAGAAAAAATTATTTCCGTATTTGCACACACATACCAATCATGACAAGCCAAATCAAAAATTTAACAGGCCTCCAAATTTCCCTTGTCATCTTTCCACCCCGAACACGGTAGAAACTAACCATTTTAAGCGCTCGCATAGGATGTATGAGCATCTAAAGGTATATATTTAGGTGTGTATGTGAGGGATGTGAGTGCAGCTAACTCAAGTTGTGACGAATTTAACACATATAAAATTAAAATAATTTTCGACACACGCATAATCATCTGGCGGGAAGTGCCCAACACACTCGACATCGCCGTGACAACGTGTCACAGCGTAATTTACTTCATAAAGGTGAACACACATACGTATAAACACACACACTCACACTAATGTACCTACACACACTCACTCTTTTTTTTTTTGCTCTCACATAATCTCAGTAAATATGTACCGTAATACGCCACGTAATGTTTGAAAGTTACAACGTGCTGCCGAACTGCCGTGTGGCATGTGGCAAGCAAGCACTCAGCTAACAGCGAAGTGTTGTTGCATGGCCCAAAGGCAGTGAATTACCGAATGACGAAGCAGGTGAAAGGCAGACAAAGGCTGTGTGTGTGCAAAACGAAGGCAAACTTGTGAAGTCTTAAGCGATTCAGCGGCCAGCACAAGCACAGCCACCAATGCAGTCGCGGCAGCCGCTCGAACACAGGAAAGTAATAACAATAACAACAAAAAAGAGTGTCAAAGAAAGGTATTAAATAAACGTTTTCAACCGCCAGACGCCAGTTGAAAGAAAAATCAAAATGAAAGCACTGAAAGCAGGGAGAGCGCAAATGGCGGGGAATTGGAGCGAAGCGATGTATTTGACGCAACAAACTCTTCATCTTGGCAGCGAAGTCAAAAGGTGACGTTGACTCATGGCACGTTGCTTGGCGTTGCCACAGTGTCGCCGCCGGCAGTCAGCTGGCAGAAAGGTGTTGCGACCAGACATTCTTCCCAGCATCACACTTGAACACGAAATTACGCCAAATGTACGACAAAAGCTCGAACACATAAGGAGGCTCACAATGCGCATACAGGTTCACAAATCTTTATTATCGGATGGAGAAAAGAGTGAGACGCAACCAGTGAGTTTGGCCTGTGAGACCCGGGTTTCTGCCAAAGTGCAGCTTCACAAGAATTTTGTCGGGACGCGATGAAAGGAAAAAGCTCACAAAGGTAAAAAAGCTCGAAAAAAGTTCGCGCCGTATTTTTATATTCAATCAATCCAAAACATGGATCCAATTACCGAATCTAACTAAACCAATTATTTCTATACAAAAATAGCAAAAATCTTTCAACAAAACTTTTTTCAGAAGTATATTTTGAGGCCACACGCTAGAAAGAGATCGCAATACTCTTCTACGGAATAGGTTATGAAATCACTAACGATATTTTAAGACACTCTTGACATTTTTAATTGACGGATTTTATAAAAATATTACAATATTACTCTAAAGCATAGGTTACTAAAGAAACCTGCTTTGCTCTCACTCTCTTTCATTTATAAAAGTCATACACCTTAACTGGGGAGCATATTGAAGAAATGCAGCAATAACATAAACTATGTTCGTTAGAATTTAGGACTCCATTAACTAAGCTTCACTTTCTAGGACTCTTACTGAGTACTCTCAGCCAAAGTTTAGGTCAAATTATGTAAGTATATAATAAGCACCAATAACCATAGAACGGAATCTATGGTAGAAACTGCATCGTTACTAAGTACTTTCGTTCCTTACAGGGCAGTTAGCCCACAAGAGACGCACAAAAAGGAAAAAATGCGGTAAAAGGACAAAAACTAACGCCAATTCAAGTCTGTTTTCTTGGCTTTTTGCGCCTCTTTAGCTGCTTTGCCTTACTTTTTAACTCCAAAGAATGCCAAATTGTCAACGTACAAACATTTTCCGCACGCACACACACACACCCACGCAAAACCAAGGCACTGAGGTTTCTTGCCTGCAAACTGTCTAAGCGACATAAAGCACAAAACACACAGCGCTGAGGACATAAATACTTCGCCATAGTTACGCCAAATTGACAGCCATTTCAGGGAAATGTCGAGCACAGGTTATTGAAATTTCAGCCCGACGGCACCTTGGCAACTCTCATGCCTGCTGCTGCAGTTTTTCCTGCCTTTCTTTCATTCTTTCTTTTTTCTGCTGCTAAAACACCTTTACTGCCCCTCAACTTGCTTTGTGCACGGCTCCGACCGCGCGATCTGTGCCTTCTTTGTCATGACGGGCCAAGTGTCTGCCTGCTGGTCTATGTATGTCAATGGTTGTGTGTTTGAGGTTGTTTGTTTGCCGGTTGGTTGGCTGCTCGGTGGGTGTGGCGCACATTAAATGCTTGAAAAATGGCGAAATTCACTGGTAAACAACTTCATTTGGACGCATTATGTGCCCGAGCCACTTACTCCCGCCACTTAACGGATGTACGTACCCACTCTAGCAACTACTTGTTCACTTACAGGTACTTTATTACTACGACTCTTGTTTGCTCACCTGCTTAGTAACACTTTAAATTGCGTGCTTCTTTTATTAGCGTGGAAGCCTCGTTGACTTTGAGTTTTGAGTAGTGTGCGGAGCGATTTTCGAGGTTAACAAATTTATGTTAGTTCTCAGCCCCAGCTGTGGATGCGGCTACTCGATTTTAAATCTAGAAAAAAGAAAGGAAAATATTCAAATTGCTCAAACCTTTAGAAGCAAAGCTTTCTACACTAAGGCACACAGTTTTATCAGTGTCGAAAATTTCCAAAATATTCTAGCCAGACAAGGCGAACTGGGATATCGGATAACAATGAAAAATTGTTTGCTGCAAATTATTGTAAACTAACAATAAATCAATTAATTAAGTTTTGGTTAATTATTAAAGGCACCTAAACAGAAAAATATGAGCATTCCATTCTCATTTGGAGCGAAATTTCATCTGGTTAATGTATACGGCGAGCAGTCAATTTATAATTCAATAAAAGGGACATAAACACATAATAAACAAAACAAGCCGCGGGCAAGGCTTCTCACTTACCTAGCAACCAGTTGCCACTACTCCACGCACCAGTCAGTGTATGTGTGTGCGATCGACGAAGCCAAAGGCCTGTTTAGGCAAATACGAGGGACCAGCGCCCATTGCCTTCGCCAAAGTGCCAAAACAAAATGAAGCAGACAGTGAAAAGGGCAATTAGCAAAAACAATAAAATCATTTATCACCACAATGTCGGCTTAATTTATTTATGTACAACTAGAATAACGGAACGCAGCTGGAGGCGGAGAGCCAAAGCAGCAGGCGCAAATTGCAAATTGCTTGAAGTAATTAACACATAGCAGAGCACAGCGAAAGAAAGCCAGGCAAGTGCGCGAAGTAGTGGGTGGCTGAGTGCCACTCTCAATGGAGGTAGGCAACTTCATTAGGCGCCGGTGGCTGTTCGAGCAGCAGGTGAAGCGTAGCGGCGCACCGTTACGGGCTATCTGCCGCTGAGAGGTGCGAAAATTAGTTAATTTTATAATTAGTCGCCGAAAGTAATTAGCATAATTTAGTTAGAAAGAAGAGTCCTCAGTTGCTTTAAGTGGCTAAGGCAAGATGGCTATGAAAATAATCAGTGAGAAATGAGTAACGACAGCAATGTAATGCTGAATACAGCTGAAGTATCCTTCAAAAAGTGAGAAGTAAGAATTTACTAGTGTGGGCAAGAAAAGGTAAGACTTTTTAGTGGCATCAGTGCTAATCAGTCATTAGTGTTCAGTATACGCTTGTTTTGCTGAAGTACATACAGTGCAATCGGAGATTTTTAAGATGAGAGAAGTTATTCTACGAGGAAGTTTCCTTAAATTTTGCGTACGGAATCGAATTTATTGTGTCGAAATGTTCAGAATATTGGCAAAGGCCTTGGTACAAATTGTACCGCGTCACAGTAACGTCTGTGAAACAATACTTTCCGACTAACAGGATATTATTATTGGCGATGAGTCTTGGATATACTCGTATGCTTACGACGCCGAAAAAGATGTTTCGTCGTCCGAAAATCGTGGCAGAGGTGAGCCGAAACCAGAAAAGACACATAAGAGCAGGTCAAAAATCAAGGTCATCTTCACAGTTTTCTTCGATTATCGAAGTGTGGTGCACTCCAAACTCCTCCCAACCGGCCATACTGTCAACAAGGAACATTATTTGAATATTAAGCGTCGTTTACGGCCGGAATTATGGGCCGACAACTCTTGCATACTGCAATGATTCTTCGTGAGCTCTTCGTCAATTTTTCAATTAATATCGTGCCGTATTCGTCTGATTAAGCTCCGTGTGGTTTCTGGTTATGCAGCAAACGGAAACAACCGCTCCGGAGAAACCGTTTTGAGTCAATTGAAGACTGCATTTCGAGGATTGGAAAAAAACCATGACACACGTGTATTATGCCCAAGAAGGATTACTATACGGAGGACGACATACATTTTGAAGAATAAATTATGGATTTTAAAACTAAGAACTAACTTACTTTATAATTTTGTACTTACAGCTCAAAGCCTTTTTCTTTGCGGAGTGTCACTTGTGATGGAAATAATGTATAACTCTCCGCAGTTCCACCCGTGGATCCGCCCCTGCTAATATTCGTTATCAAGGTTAGGGAACTGGCGAAGCAACCATACGTAAGTACTAAGTCCGTGAGAGACATATGAATTCCAAAGACTACTCGTATAAGCTCAACGGAGACAAAAAAGGTGTTACGAAAGAAAACATGGGGAAATAACAAATTGCTCTGAAGGATGATCCATTTCGAGGTTTCCAACTTTTTTAAAGAAAAAACACGGAAACTTCAAATTTAATGGGGAATGTTTAATATCATTTGAAAGAACATTCTTTGGCATTTATTATTAAACAAGCGCCATTTAGTGAAAATGTTTATCTCACAACTCTCACCAAACCAGTTTTTGCTTCTCGAAAACAAAAAGGCGCCTAAAAGATATTTTCGGACATTTTCAGTTGACTGAGGTTACGCCCATTAAATACACATCTGCCTGCATATGTTTAAATGGATGTAAGTAAAATAAGAGCAAGCCACCTTGGCGCGCTCATAAAACACTTTGATGTGCCTAATAAAAATGCCCCGGCACGTCGCAACAAATCCATTGGTATTTCCGCTGGCAGTTACCAGCAACGCAACCGATTTTTATCACCCAAACGAGAGGCCAGAATTCGTGACGGCCACAATTGCCGAGGGGCGAAGCGTCGTCTATGGCGGTACGCTTTGGCTAGTAGCAATCAGAACCCCATCAGCGTTGGCGATTCGCACTGGGAATATGAAAACAAAAAGCCCGAGGAAATAATCAAACATTTTCAAAGCTGCTATTGATTTAACCATCAGCGCACCCACAATACAAATTTGTATGGATATGTGGGTTGGCGCTGGCATATTCAGGCTTCCGACTTCCATTAACATTTCCTCGTTGTATTTCAAAAAGCGGAGCGTTATTATATCGGCGCACTCGTCAATTTGTAATACATTGATGCGATAGCGTGTAAACAGGAAGTGCGCTGATAGTAAATGGTATTAGGCCCAGCGGGGAAGGCAGCGTACCGGCGGCCTGGTATATTTACTATCGCATTGGCATAAAATGCATTTGGTTCCAGCAATTTTACTTATCCAAAACGGCACCAAACGCTGGATAAAATCCATGATTTTAGAATGAAAGCTTAGAGTTTTGCTTAAAGAGAAGAGTTCTTCAGACCAAAGTGGCCTTCGAAATAAAGCATGAGCCTTCAACTGTTGCATATTGTACAGACATCTGTATGTATATCGGCAAGAATACGCAAACTGCCTGAGATGCTTATTAGATTTCAATTAGTTCAGCACTTTTAATGCAATCAAATGTTTATTTCGACACATTTGAGCCGCACATCCGGCTTTTCCGTGGACTTCCTGCTTTGCTTTCTTCGAACTTTCTTTGATTGTTTGAGTTTTCCCTCAGCACACAACTACAAACTCGTACATATGGCATATACAATACATTAGTGCCGTTAGGAAATACACAAAGTGGAAACAAATAACAAACAGTGGGACAAAACTTTTTCCGAAGAGATTTCTAATTACATCGATTAGCTTGTACGCATGTGTTTATATATATATGTGTGTGTGTGGCTGACGGCAACATTGTTTCGTTGCTCTGGCTACGCTTTGATTACTGCTGCGTTGAAGTAGCTTACTATTAGCTATAATACGCTCATAAAAGTTGGGTCCTCCAAGCGCTTTCGTTGTTGTGTGGACCGTTTTGATATCATTAGAGCCACTTCGGGCGCAAAAGTTGTGCTTTCATGTACTTCGGCAGCAACAAACCAAAAACATATGTAATATTTATGTAAGTGTGTGTACGGCGGCGTATTGACGGAGCAAGCGTGATTAATTGCCGAACTGTTCACTTCGCTGTCAAGATTTTTTCGGCTGGATGTTTAATTAATGAAGAGCCTTTTGAATAATATCGATGTTTTTATTATTAATGGAACGTGTTACACCATTTTTATTCCATAATATAGCGCCTTTTTGCTTGTTTACATTCATATCTTAATCTATACTAATATTACGCAGAGGAAATTTTTACCTATCTTTGTATGTTTGTAATGAATAGGCTCAAAAAGTACTAAGCCGATTTAAAAAATTCTTTCACCAATAGAATGCTACATTCTTCCAATTTGACATAGGCTACACTTAATTTTGAAAAAAATTAGGGATCCTTGGTAATGTAAAGGAATTCGACGTTGTCGCTGCTGTTTAGCAGAATTGAGCACGTGCAGTGGCAAAAATATATGTAAAACGACTGAATTTATTATTTATTACTGTTATTTTAATTTTTTGATTATTATCTTTTTTATTTTTTCATAATTAGTATTTTTATTTTATTTTTTTTTATTTATTCGTAATTATTACTTTTACTTATAATATTTTTATACGCTAATTTTTAAAGAATATTATTATTATTATTATTATTATTATTTAATATATTTATTTAATAATTTATTATTTACTTATATGTAAAACGACTGAATTCATTATTTATTACTGTTATTTTTATTTTTTAATTTTTCAAAAGTGCCCGCCACTTAAACCATCAAAGAAATTGAACATAAATAGATTTACATACAAATATAACTGTGCGATTTTTTTTAATACAAATAAAAATATTTGTGAAAAAAAAGTGTTTTATATCCAAATTTCCAAAAATAAATAATTGTCTATCCCGTGCGATGCCGGGACGGGCTGCTAGTATAACATACTTTAGTTAACCTTCACATTTCGAATGCTTCTGCGAAAAGCAGCAACTCTGTGTAAATACCGATTTTAGTAGCCACCCTAGCAGGTTGTCATAGTCATAATAATGGGCTCCTGCACTACACTTTAGCTTCACGCTCTGCTTCTCTTTATTTCATATATAGATTCCTTTCTACTTTTCTATGGTTTCTAAACAGGTGTTAAAAATCTCTTCATTAATAGGGATCTGAGGCATGTCAGTCCGAGATTGTTTTCTTCATTTCATTGGAGGAGTTTTTTACGTTGCGGATCCCAAACCCCGCGGAGAGATGGTTCGTCTTCTCACTTTAGCTTGCCTTCAAATGGTAGTTCTTTTGCTAACCAGAGGTTTCTTGGTCTAACACCAGAGTCATGAACTGCTTGAGCCATATGTAAAGGAATTGTTTCTGGCCCCTCCCAAGTGTATAGCACTCAGAGAACTTTCCTCAGTTGCATGAGCTTCTACACATGCCTCCATCCTTTCAAACTAATACGGCTGTCTAAGCTAACGTTGAGCAATACCAAAAGCTCCGTCAGGATCGGGAAGGGCCGTTTCCGTTCGATACCAAACAAGGTTTTCGACAAGGCGACTACCCTTCCTGCAACTTCTTCAATCTACTTCTGGAGAAACTAATAAGATGTGGTGTGTGTCGATCCTCTCGATCTTTCCTAAGATTCGTCGCATGGTGAATATCTGGTCTGTTATAGATTTTTCAGGCCTAAAGCCACACTGATAAGGTCCAATCAGTTTGTTAACACAGATAGAACCTTAAATACTATATTCTCACGGTAGTTGGTGCATTTTGTAGGTTCTCCCTTTTTGTAGATTAGACAGACCATACTTAAAATCCAATCGTCGGTCATGTTTTCGTCGTATCATATTCTACAAAGAATCTGATGCATGCTACATATCAGTTCTTCGTCGCCGTATTAGAAAGCTCGGTAAGCAATTCAACGTCCGCCACTTTATTGTTCTTCAGACGAGTAATTGCTATTCGAACTTTTAGATGATCGAGAAGTCATTGTCTGTTTCATCGTCATCGATTGGGAAGCGTGTTCGCCTTCTGCTGGCATTATACTATCACTGCCATCCAGCAGGTTGGTGTAGTGGTCTCTTCATAATTTTAGTATGCTCTGGGCATCAGCCACTATATGAACTCTGGGGGTTCTATTATACAAAAGAGAATATAAATTATGAAATAAATTTAATTTCTGGGCATCAGCCACTGTATGAACTCTGGGGGTTCTATTATACAAGAGAGAATATAAATTATGAAATAAATTTAATTTTGTTATGCTTTTGGTCCAAAACATTAAACTGAATAGAGCAGTTTTATAGTAAAACTCTATAAGACACTGTTAGATGCTTGTCTTCACAGTATTATCGGAATTGAATTGTGTAGTTTGCCATCAAATTCTAAAAATATCTTATTAATAACAATCCAAATAAAGTCTTGGAGCCGCTGTCTTGCTCTAGTAGTAGAATATTTTAGAAAACGCTTCCACCCTCTCCTAAAATACACATCTCATACAAATCTTTATGCTCCAATTGTAGTCCACCCCTCGTGACTCAATCACCACTGAGTAAAAGTAAAAAGGTTTATATTCTATTCGGGAAAAGAAAGCGACGACGGACACTTAAGACTAATGGATTTCATATTTCTTTGTTTGCTAAATAAAAACTTAGCCGAAAAATGAGAACACAATATTTTAGTCAAGGAAAATGTGCATTTATTTATTTATGTATGTACATAACAAGATGAAAAGCGAGTGGCGAGTGAAATGCAGACAAAGCAGGCTGAGAAGAATCCCGGCGATGAGCTAAGCAAGAATTAGAAGACAGTGAGGCATGACAATAATAACAACAAGACACAAGTAGAAGCAGCAGCAGCAGTTTTAGAAGCCAAACTAGCAACTCAGAAATGGAATAACAACAACAAATACATAAAAAAAAAAACAATAAAGACCACAACGTTGCTTATTTATGAAGTGTGGAAGGACACTAGCGCGGCAAGCTGTGGCGCAGCTAAGAAATTACGTCAAATATTGGCATAAAAACGAAGTGAAACATAAAAGAAATAAAATAAACAATAACAATAACAACAACATGATGGTGCTATAGGCGCTGCAACATTTTGTGGAGACAAAAATTAGAAGCGGAAGCAGTGTAGCCTTCTCCTGCTGCTGTTAAAGCAGACAGCAAGCAAAAACAACAAACATACTTGACAGCCAACTATATAACGGCAACATCACTCACTTTCCACGCACTCCTCCGGACCGTCCACCAACTCGCCACCCATAAAAATCACACTCAACGCCGATGAATGATGAGTGTTGAAAGTTATGATGACGCACAATGAACACTCAACTGCATGGTTTGAGAATTGTTGTTGTTGCCTTATCATACTCATGTTGCACGCTACTTTATGCGGCCACATTAAAGTGTGTTAAAGAACAATAACAATAACGTCAATAGCACTGCAAACAAACCATAATACTAACGAGTATAACTGTCATGCGACACAAGGCGGAACAATGCCAACAACAACAACAAAGCAGCAGCAACAGCAACAAGAAGCCGTCGACCAATATAAAATAAATAAGTGGTCAAAAATGATAAAAATCTTTATGAGCTCCACAAACCCACGACCACCCAGCCAAGCAAACAAACCGAAACACACACACGCACACAGACATACAGGCACATGAGTACAAATACGGCGCACAGATAAGCAGTTCGTGTGTGAGTTGTGTGCTTGCGGCTGATAAGAGACATTTATGTGCGAGAGCGTGCGGCAGCTCCAGCTTAAGAAGCGTGTAGTGCTTATCTTCAGACATATCCGTATATATATTTGCCGTTATTTTGTGGCTTAAAGGCTCACAAAGTGTGAGGTTGCTCGGCTCGTTGATTTGGTCACTTTTTGCTCTCGCCTTGTGGGCATTAACGGTTCTTATTTGTGATGTGAATGGACAAATATTTCCTGTTGATTTAAAAAATGCCATCTAATTCAATTTATTATTGATTTAGAAAAGTAATTCTCTCGATCTAATTTTATTAATTAAACTAAAATGGATGACTTTTTAGACGGGCCCTCGAGATAAGGTTTTATCGACCGACTTTTTATTTTATTATTAATGCCAAAAAAATCATCTAAGCAATAAAAGACTATGAATGAGCACTCCAGCCCCAGTCTAAAGGATTATTGGTCGACATTGTACAAAGATCCATCGTAATAGATAAGTTGAGTCTAGAAGAGAAGAGCTACAACAAGAACGTACCTCCTCCAAACTTATAATATTTGGTTAATACTTAACTCTCAACCTTACTTAAAGTAAAACTTGAGTGGTTGAATTTAAGTGAAAATCGCATGACAAGCGGTATAAAGGATTTGTCTAGAAAGTAGTAGGACTGAGTTGATTCTCTTAAAAACATCCAAAATAGACACCTTCTGCAGCGCTGCCAGTGCGATTCCAAACATTGAAGGCGTCACGGAAGGCATTCTCCGGAATAGCCTTGAAAGCCGAGGTGATTGGATCCCATCTTTCGTCTCAAAATACTTGCCTTTCATCGGCATTTTCAGGCAAAGTCCAGGGGGACCACATCTAGCCTGTAGAGCGGCTGCGGAAGCGTTGGGATGCCGGCTTTGGTTAGGTAGCTTGTCTCCCAGCACGGTCTTCATCAGCGACCTCTTCCCGGCCCTCCAAAAAAGCCTGGTGTCACCAAAACACATCACTTCTTGCTAAAGCAACATCTGGATAAGCATGCTTGATCACATCAAACGTCTGTGTCGCGTACCTCTGCTATAAGAGCACTGCATTTTCGGCTTGCACCACTCACAGAAACACGTCGCGCGAAAATGTTTGTCCTAACTCTCCAGATGCTCGGAGACAACTGACCAGCCGCTCGTTTGTTAGCAAGGAACGCCTTCTACCGAATCCAGTCGGTGCGCGCACGCTCCGAAGTACAATCGTGGCGGAAGAAAATCAGTCCTATTGCTTTCCGGACAAACCCTATATATGAAACTTTCCTAAGCAAAAAATTGTTCGGAGAAGTCCTTCCCAATTCTAGCTGAACACTGAAATTACGTTAGCTTAGATGTTAATGATGCTCGCGAAAGAGCTCACACCTGGGCAGTTAGAAACAAAAGATACTGAAGACTAACCTGATTGTTTTCTCTTTAGGTTACTTGTTTCGTTAACGGTGCTTCAGCATTATTTAAGATGATTCCTGCTTCAAATATTTCATGCAAACGACATTAGTCGAGCATTTTTGTGCTTACCGCATGGACTCTCTAATATGGCAGATTTTGCTGAAAGCAAGACCTTCTCAGGTCCTCTAGCGAATTCACACACCAACTAGCTGGAAAAAACTATTAATGTCGTTAGCCACAAAGAGAAATATTAAGCCCCAGGTAATCTGATTATACCCATTTTGTTGCTAGTAGTCTTCCCGCCAAGACTTTTGTGTTTCTAAAATTTTTAAATTACAAAAAAAGTTGCTTCCTCCATCTTAGTCAGCTAAAGCAAATCGCATTACCTTTTCTTTATGCCGCGAAACTTGTCGCAAATCCACTTTAAACACGCTTTGTTCTCGGATCATAAAAATTAAAAGGAGTTAAAGAGCTTTGAGCTTTTACAAAACGCTGCGTTTAATAAAGCTTTCAAACTGAAAACTGAATTAGGAATAAAAGGCGAAAGATTCATTTGCCGTCAGCTAGAGAAAAGTTATACCTTTTTAACCTCATTGTGCTATAATTAAACATTTTCACACTTTTCTCTCATTACAGAGCTTACGTTGGCAACACCGCTGACCGCAACATCAGCGCCATTGTCTTGAAGCGACTGTCACTACGCTTAATCACCGAATAAGTAAAACAAGAACGAATGCGAAAAACCAAAGGGATAAGAAATAGCAATTTAAAAATGGCGCACGAAAGAGTGGACATTGTCGACAAGCGAAATCCGGGCACTGCCAACCCGTGGGGGCGTACTACCCGGAGCTGGAAAGTGGGTATATAACGAGAAGTGAGAGAAAAAGTGGCAAAAACGAGTGGTAATATGCATTGGATTGAAGGACAGCTGCAACAGTGGCACAGCGCACACTGTGCGACTCGAAATGAGAAGATACACAGATACATTTGTACATATGTAAGTATGTGTGTATATATGTAAGTATGTAAGAATACGGTAAATAAGCACATCCGTTTAAATAAATATACCGCATTCAGAGTACGGTTTGTAGTGTCGTGAGGCGGACGGACACTCGCAACACATCAAGTAAATTCCGAGATTGTCAACCAGACACGCCCTGTGGCGATGCCACCGACACATGCAACACTGACCGGGATCGCACGAACACGCACAGGCGAACAAGCAGTCAGTCCAACGCCAACAATGACAGCAACAATAACAACGGTCCACAAATCAACAGCCCGACAAAAGTGCAGTTGCACACACCCACCCACACACACACACACTTCTTGGGCTTGGGGCGGCAGCAAGCATCCCTGAAAACAGCGAGCAAGAGGAAAACCGGAAAATGAGAAAAATTGAAAAGACACTAAGAAAAATTAAGCAAATGGACAGCTAGAAGGCGGGGATGAGCGGCGAGCGAGCTTTGCTTGCGATAAAGAAAAATTAAGTGGAAAAGTGACCGGACAACGAGAAATAAGTGTCCGGATGAAATGAAAACTCCTCACTTGCCGCTAAGTCCGGCACTAAAAAGGAAAGGAAACCGAACAACGGCAGTTTGACCTCAGCGCAGACCGCAGGCAGCGTACCGTTATGCGCAAAGTGTGACACCCTGCAACGCCGCCGCCTCTCTTCGTGTTGCATTGTGCAGACCCACTCGTTTGCGTGAAATTGAAGTTGTGCGAAAATTTAATAAAAGTAAAATGTGGCCGACTTACAAGGTGGAGTACACTCCCGGCGATGTGTGGGTGTGTGTGTGTGTGACTGCGGGATGGCATGCCGTGCAAACAGACGACAGCCGGGCGGGGTGCGGGGCATGACTGCAAAGTCCGGTTGACCGACGCTTAAAGTCAACTCAATAGATGACAGGACTTTGCTTGTAATGCGATTCATTTTGCAATGATTTCGTGATTTTCTGACACTTTTGTAGATGTCCGAGACACAAAGCCAACAATAGATGAGCGACAGCAGAAGCGCAACGCTGGCTTCAATAACTACCGGTTACCGGAGTGGAGGCGCTCGCAGGCGGGTTTGCTTTAGTTGGCACAGGAAACTTAAGCAGCAAAACCATCAACAGTGGAATGGACTGTCAGTGAACCTGCAATCAACGTTCTACTCGTTCGAGGCAAGTAATGTAAGGAATCACTCTTAGAAGGAGAAAAAGAAATAGAGACAAAGAAGGCGGTGAAGATGTCAGCAGCTGTGAACACGGTAAGAACACCGACTAAGTTGGAGACAGTGTTCAGCTGCTTTAAGCTATATTGGTAATAAAAAGGGGAAGCTTTACGCAACTTTATTTCTGTTAAAAATTTAATAAGCTAATACCAATAATCATGTCAGCATTTGTGCTGAGCAAAAAGCCAGTGTTAAATCCCAATTTCTTCGCATTCTCCACACAATTCGATTTTTAGCTCTGATTGTCCAAACGCAATTCTTGATCGATTTAAAATATTTCAAGGGTTGTGACTGGACATCGTGGCTCGAAATGAGAATTCTTCAAAGTGGTACTGGGAAATTGTGAAATGGTAAGATTTAATTAAAAACATTACAACATAAGGTGAGATAGTTTTATTGGACTGTTTTTTAGCACTCTTGGAAGGTGTAGAGGTGAGAGCAAAGTGGCTTAGCTTCCTATGATCAGAAACCCCATAACTGAAATTACTACTTATAAAGGATGAAAACTTAATCTCAATTCTTCTAGAGCCAGTGTTTTGAAAATAATCTATACAGGGTTTGTCCGGAAAGTAATAGGACTGATTTTTCTACTACGCGCTCCGACTGAATTCGGTAAAGGGCGTTCCTAGCTAACGAACGAGCGGTTAGTTGTCTCCGAGCACCTAGAGAGTGCAAGCCGAAAATGCAGCGTTCGTTAGAGTAATGGTGCGCCATTGAATTCTGTGTAAAACTCGGTAAATTTGCGACATAGACGTTTGATATGGTCAATCAGGCTTACTCTGATGTTGCTATACAAGAAGTGGTGTGTTTCAGTAGCACCAGGCTTTTTTGAAGGACCGGAAAGAGGTCGCTGATGAAGACCGTGCTAGGAGAACTGCGACTTTAACAAACACCGACAATGTGACTCGTGTGCGCAAAGTTTTGCACTCAGACCGTCGACTTAGTATTCGTTTAATTTCCCAAATGTTAAATTTATCACAATCTGTGGTTCTGTGCGCGAAGATGGTCCCAAAAGTGCTCACTGCCGTCCAGAAATTTCGGTGAGTTGAAGTATGCCAAGAAAATTTGAATATATTTGAAAGTGACCCCCAATTTTGGAATAACGTAACTACAGGTGACGAGTCATGGATCATTGAGTATGATCCCGAGACGAAGAGGCAATCTTCCGAGTTTTGAGACGACAGAGGGGATCCAAGCTGCATGCACCTCAGCTCTTAAGGCTCCTCCGGTGAATGCCTTCCGTGACACCTTCAATGCTTGGAAATGACGCTGGAAGCACTGCATCGACGTAGAATAAACCTATTTTGAAAGTTTTTAAAGAATTGTAACGAATTGGTTCAATACATTTTTGTAAATCGGCTTAATCCTATTAAAGGGTGATTTTTTAAGAGCTTGATAACTTTTTTAAAAAAAAAACGCATAAAATTTGCAAAATCTCATCGGTTCTTTATTTGAAACGTTAGATTGGTTCATGACATTTACTTTTTGAAGATAATTTCATTTAAATGTTGACCGCGGCTGCGTCTTAGGTGGTCCATTCGGAAAGTCCAATTTTGGGCAACTTTTTCGAGCATTTCGGCCGGAATAGCCCGAATTTCTTCGGAAATGTTGTCTTCCAAAGCTGGAATAGTTGCTGGCTTATTTCTGTAGACTTTAGACTTGACGTAGCCCCACAAAAAATAGTCTAAAGGCGTTAAATCGCATGATCTTGGTGGCCAACTTACGGGTCCATTTCTTGAGATGAATTGTTGTCCGAAGTTTTCCCTCAAAATGGCCATAGAATCGCGAGCTGTGTGGCATGTAGCGCCATCTTGTTGAAACCACATGTCAACCAAGTTCAGTTCTTCCATTTTTGGCAACAAAAGTTTGTTAGCATCGAACGATAGCGATCGCCATTCACCGTAACGTTGCGTCCAACAGCATCTTTGAAAAAATACGGTCCAATGATTCCACCAGCGTACAAACCACACCAAACAGTGCATTTTTCGGGATGCATGGGCAGTTCTTGAACGGCTTCTGGTTGCTCTTCACCCCAAATGCGGCAATTTTGCTTATTTACGTAGCCATTCAACCAGAAATGAGCCTCATCGCTCATCGGACACGGACGCGAAACACATTTCGAACCGAACACTGATTTTGGTAATAAAATTCAATGATTTGCAAGCGTTGCTCGTTAGTAAGTCTATTCATGATGAAATGTCAAAGCATACTGAGCATCTTTCTCTTTGACACCATGTCTGACATCCCACGTGATCTGTCAAATACTACTGCATGAAAATCCTAACCTCAAAAAAATCACCCGTTACTTTCCGGACAAACCCTGTACAAGGAAAGGCTTTCTTAGAGTGGAATTTCACGTAAGTACAATATGTACATATGGAAATATCTTCAGATGAAACTTTTTAGAAGTATCTGCAATTCTTCTTCAAAATCGCCGGTAACTTGCCTGAACTCTATAACACTTTAAAAGCAACATTCGAACATATAAAGACTTGCCATACTTTCCATTTTTATTTGCCACATTTACTTTCACCACGATAATTTCTTGAACGAAAAGCAAAATAACTTTAAAAGCCTTTATGCAATGCCATCTAGCTCATCATCGGCTATAAAACTCTCACTAAGGCTGAGAAAGTGGATTCTGAAAGGGAAAGGGTAACGGAATTTTATGACACCAAAGAAACCACGCTTAACGCTACGCGTATGCGGTTTATTTTGAAACTCCGCCAACTTCATGTTAGTCGACAGTAAAATATTTTGAGTTAGTTTCGCTTTTTGTTGCAATTCTTTTCAGTTCAGTTGGTTGCAACAAGGATTTAGCTACAGCCCCTACATTCGCCGGCGCTCTCATTGTTTGTGTAATAGAAAGTCGCATTGACGAAAAAAGTGCATAATAAAATCGCCACACACTTAAATGTGCCATCACTTTTTATGCTTTTCTGTGATTTTTCATGTTCGGCGTTTTATTATTTTTCACTTTTTCCCCATTTTGCCTTTTTGTTGCTTTTAGGTTACATTTTCGAACATGTTTTTCGCAGTGCACGCTTCCCCGCACTGGCACAGCGCGCTGGAGAGTATTGAAAATCGAATACACTCTTAGCATAATGGAAAACGTTTCACAAGTTTTATGGCGAATGCGTGTTGCAGCTCGGTATGGCTTACTTTCAGCGGCACACACGATTATCCTTTGTTGCCACTTTTGGTGTAACTTTATGAAGTAACATGCATAGATGTGTGTGTGCGTAAGTGTGTGTGGGAGTTGGCCATTTTTGCCACATTTATGACATAACCCACGCGCTCCGATTTCCAATAAAAGCACGCAAACTTCCATGCACGAATACCAACATACAACAAGCACACACTCGGGTGTCACGAGAGTCCTTTGTCAAAATTTGTTACTGGAGGCGACGATGAGAAGTTAATAACCGAGATTACTAACCGAATTTAGGTTGTAAATTTTAAACGCTTTTCAGTTGACTTCTTCTTAATGTGAAAATAAAAGTGTCCGAAACTCTTTTTATGGCTGTGATATTAAACCCTTTTTCGCAAATATATTTAGGTTATATAAATACAAATATATATTAAGGTTATGTACTTTTCACTCTCCTAATTGTAAGAAAATTCTTGAAAAATATTTGTCTAAACTTTGTGAATATTAAATTAACTACTCTCACATTAGTTATAATTAGTTCGGTGAAAGGAAAGTGGTAAAAACTTTATATGGTAATACATCTTTTTCGGAAGCCGTTACTCACCAAAATTAATTAAACACAGGACCTCGCTACGATTCTCAACAAATTAGTTACATTAAGGGGTATTCTAGTCAAGAGGCATGCATTTCTAATAAGTGCCGTTAAGAAAAGTCAATTAATATTTGACTTTCCATTTTCTATTAGTTATTAACAATACAGGAAAAAATCCAAAACTAAAGAAATTAGAATTTCAAAAATTAGAAGCACATTAAATGAAACCAAAAAAAAAAAATATTAGTTTAGAATAATGCCGCAATAACTGGAACTTTTTTTACCGTTTGGAATTTTTTCAAAATAGTAAAAATGGAAAATCGGGAAAAGCGACCAATTTTTGAAGAAATTCTCAAAAATTCAGTTAAAACGTTTCGTTTTTAAAAAGACTGTTTCGAGAAAAACGTCTAGCGGAACAGCAATATACCTATATGAATTTCCAAAAATAATTTGAATTTTGAAAAATCTTCCTGTAGACATATTCTTAACAGCTAAACTTCAAAAAAATAGAAATAAAAAAAAACTGATTTTATTTCTATACTACTACCATGAGCAAAAATTAGTAAGACTTTGTTCATAAGTTTAAAATTCTTAATTTATTCTACAAAATCTATGTCGTCCCCCTCAAAGTAATCCACCTTGGCCCCAATAAGCTTGTGCTATTTTTATCCAAGCCTCGACACAGTTTTTAAAGTCAATTTCCGGAATAAATTCAATGCCCATAGCTATTTAAATTTAATGGTTTCACTTGACCCATAACGGTTTTCCCGAAGAGGTCCGTTTGAGTTTGCTGAATAGCCAGAACCCACAAGGAGCTAAATCAGGCGAATACGGTGGTTACGGCACGATATTGGTAGAAAACATGGCGAAAAACTCACAAAGCATCAATACAATATGTAACGGTGCATTATCGATGCGCAAAAACCAAGAGTTTTCGGCGCATAACTCCGGCCTCTTTTAACGAATAACTTCGCATAAACGACGAATAACACTCAAATAATATTCATTGTTGACAGTTGTTGGCCGGTCGGAAAGAATTTGGAGTGAAACACACCTCGATGATCGAAAAACTGTCAACATAACCCTGATTTCTGATCTGCTTGGACGTGGTTTTTTCGACTTCAGCTCACCTTTGCCACGTTATTCGGCCAACTGAACGTCTTTTTCCAAATCCTAACCATAAATCCAGGACTCATCGTCAGTAATAATACATTTCATGACATCCTCGTAGTCGGAAAGCATTGTTTCACAGACGTTAGCGCTACGCTGTTTTTCAAAAAAAAAAATGTGATTTTTAAACCAAGCACGATTTTCCCAGGCCCAAATAATCTTTCAAAATGATTTTCACTGATCCTTTCGATATTCCAACGATGCCAGTAAGATCTTTGACCTTTAATCGTCGATTCGCAAGCACCAATTCCTTTATTTTATTAACGTGTTGGTCATCAGTTGCTGTTGATGGGCATCCTGGACGTAGTTCGCCATCAACGCGTTCTCGACACTCTTTAAATAATTTGTACAGTCAATCCCTTTGCTCGGGACAAAGAATTATCACCGAAGCCCGTTTTCAACATTCTGAACGTTTCGGCACCAGAAATTTAATTCCGCACGCAAAATTTAATGGAACTTCTTTGTTGAATAATACTTCAGAAAACTTTAAATATACAAATCACTCACCGACAATACACTTAAATATTTAACTTTAACTTTTTTCCAAAATTATTTAAAAATAAAGTATCGAATATTTTCTAGAGCGACTTTTTTATATATTCTTCGTTCCGGGCCCTTTTAAATTGAGGCCTCGCCTAACGACTTGCGAAAATTTTTTTATTTAATATTTTTTTCAGTTTCAGTTTGTTGTTTAGGTATTGAATCCCTCCCAATTTTGGGCCTTAAAAGCACTGAATACTTCCATAAGCATTTTACTATAAAATGTCTATCTTTCGACACACATTTTTTATATTTTTCTTGTTTTACAGATTTCGAAAAGGTGTCAACATTATTTCAAGAAAATATTTACAAATTAAACACTTCGACAGTGCTAATATTATTTTTATCTTGCTCAATGGTTGAGTATCACTTGTGGTGTGAAGACCAATATTTGTCTGTAGACCTTCAGTTAAGGGGTTAGTACACACCCACTTTACCATTGGAAGGTTTCGAAAAAGAACCAAAAATAATAACTATTCATGTACTTTTTAGAATAAACGTAAGAAATCGTGTCCATCAGTGAAAAAACGCATATCATTCACCCTGCCATTTCTCCCAAAACATTTGTTTATACACTCCACAATATACCTCATGATATGTGAAAAAAATTCTATTGTAGAATAAAAATTAAAAAAAAGGAGAAAAATGTCACAATACAGGCCAGGTTACCCTACTGATCCCTTAAGTGCGGCCCATATTCGTTTCCACACTTTTAAGAACACGAAAGGCTTAACTAGAAGATATTATCTGTTTTAAAAAGACGTCAGTACAAGTCCAGTAAATGGTCGAACTGAAAAATAGGGGTTCAAAATATATTTTTTGTTAGATGTTAATAGGTTTTACCACGTCTGATTTATATTGAAGCATTGTTTGGGCGTTATTCTGCTCCTTTCGCGAAGTGTTGCAAGGCAAATGGATTTATTGGGTTTCTATTGAAACTCTTACATGTCAGAAGCATAGCTCGTGGCCAAAAAAGTTTCCCATAAAACCGCATTATATACGGGTGGTAGTTATGAAGTAAATACACGAACCAGCCGTGTTAACTCTCGTTCCACAAATTCTCCATCAACTCTCGGAGACCAACTCCAGGAGCACTCAAAAGTTTGCGAATAAACAAATTATGTATTCGCAAACACAAATGTTTGGTTTAATATAACTCATGTACAGTTTAGCCAACTCAATTGCAGACCAAAGTACCGTTCGGAGAATTACACAAGATGGTCTCAGTAGCACAATGGAGCAATTAAAACGAACGCAATTTTGCATAAAACGTGAAAGTCACGCGTGCGTGCAACGTGAATTGCTCAATTGAGTTGAGCAGCAACAAAAGTGCACAGTGCGAAAGCAACACCAGCAACAACAACAACAACAACAGCACTTAGAATGAAGCAACAGCACAAGCAGTTGAAGCACGACAAATTCCCGAACGAGCACTCACAATTTGCCCAAGTCAAGCAAAAGCGAAATTCTTGTTGCAAATAAAAGTGGCAATAACAAAATAACATTTCACAAAACAAAAACAACATGTGTTTCAACTTTTAATTTACCCTTTTAAACTTTTCACTTGCAACACCAAGCTCCGTTGCAAGGCTTTCTGTCGAGTGCAACTTTGCGTTTTCCGCTTTCAACACGAACTCCGACGAGGAATTTTTTTTAATGAAATTCTTTGCTGATGCCACATTTAATGAATCTACGCGGAAATATTAATAACGTGGCCCGCAGGGGGATGCAATACAAACGTTCGCTTTGTTGTTGCTTCGCATGCGACATAAAGTGCAGTGCGAATGAAGCCGAGCGAGTGGTGAACAGCCGTAAGCGATTAGTGTTGGAGGGCACGGGTAATATGAAGCGAAGGAATAAGTCAAAATATATGTGCGACTATTTTCAGCTCACAATATGATGTTTTGACCTCGAACCCGCAAATAAATAAAAATTTAATAATGGTCGGTACCCACTTTTGGAAAATTCATATCTTAAAAGCTATAGTGTTTTGAGTGTACTGGAGATGATTTCTAGCGCCTTTTTCGAGATCTTACAGTTACTTAAAATATTCATCACGACCAAAAAATTAAACTAAATCGCCAACATTTTCGCTCGTTTTTCCAACCTTCCTGAGGATTAACTTTACAAGTGCATCAATGAAATTAATTCAATCTTCGGCCATAAAGCTCCATCAAGTACCAGTGTTTATCGATTGTGTGGTGAGTTCAATAGAGATCGTAGATCATCCAAAATCAGTTGTTGTTCCGGAAACTGCTGATGCTGTGCGAATATCGATATTGCAAGATCGCATTGTGACCTATATTAAACCTTCCTTTTCTCCTTCCTTTTCCTGCTGGCTGATGCCGCATGAAACAGTTCAAAGTCCACAAACTAAAAATCTGTTGACGTTAAGCGGAGATTTCAGGATTGACCAAATGCCTTCACTAAATTCCTCCCAACCGAACTTGGTCGTCGAATTGATTAAAATGCGGAATATGCATGTGCGTTCTAACCCAATATGGCGCCGGGAGAAGCATATTGATTTCCCAAAGGCGATTTGGTTTTTCGCACAAAACCAACCCAAGAAAAAAGAATAGCAAAACCATATTCACAATTGCAACATTCGGAGCTCTGGCAAAAACTTCCAAGCTGCGGAGGCGGAAGTGATGCTTCACTGAGTGCTGGTGGCATGCAACATAGCAGCCCAGTTTGCGAATGCCACAGCTGCTAGTTTGACAGCTCGGCAGCCACTTCGCTAAGTACCCACACTTTCGGCGAATGTGAGTGACGATTGTGGCGTTAACTGAATTCGCCTCGGGGGATAAGCGGAAATCGGCGGAAAAGTTGGCAAATGCAGTTGGCTTGAAGTATGCGACAGAGATTTGCTGCGTATTTTGAGACAGCAATTCTGAGTATTCATTTTGGGGCTACGAAAAAGAGAAATACAAAAATGTGATCAAATAATTCCCTTTCGATTTCATGAGAGACGATAAAAGGAATAGATTGCCGGTGCCGAATTTAAAATTATGAAATTTGAACCGTTCATTTGATGGCCAGAGATTTTTTGGAATTGATAATTGATTCATATACCTTGCTCTCTGAGCCCTGATGAAGATCTGTAACGATTTTGTTAAGATTCCGGATCGTCCCTCATCCTTTCATCCAATCCTTAAGCCAACTATGAGTTTCAAAGATTGATTGTCGATTAACTGGCGTAGTAATACACAACACTCGTATTCGGAGGTGGGTGTGCGCCAAGTTTTATAAAGACATTTCAGTCTTTACTCAAGTTTCATGAACAGCACGGAACGTTCAAGAGACCCGAGCAACGACTTCTCAAAACTAAAGATAAGAATACATTTGTTACCACCGGCAGTCGAGGAACCAAATATGTTCATGGAAAATGTAGATGAGAAATAAGAGTCTTGTGAGTTTTTCACAAATAACAATGTGTTCCAATATTTCTAGATTAGGTTAGATTTGATTACAGGGAGGACCAATGGATCTCACCTGGGCAGATATTCGTTGTTTGTGTTACCCTGGGAGAGAAAACATGTAATATTTTAGGTTAGGTTACAGGGTTCATCTTAAAGCGATGGATCTCTCTTGAACAGAAACATATTAGTTTTTCCTATTACCCATACTCTCTTAAAAGTAGATCACCAGATCCTCATAAATCGACGAAACATTTTGAGCTTATCACAAATTTATTAAGGCAGTTTATATCATCACAGCTTCTTCGCTAGGTTCTCAAATCTCAATCTGGCAAAAGCTAGGCACATGAGGAGACAGTGGAAAGATGATTCCATCTCGCTTTTATCCATACATTTTTGGCAAAGAGCGTCCGACAGAATATTTAGTCGCACGGCTTGTGAACCTATTACACAGTGTGCAGTCAGAACACCTGCAATTGCGGAGAGATTGACTTTGCTAAGCCCTAATAATTCGGAGAACTTCTTACGGGAAATCTTGGTCCAAAGGTCCAGCTCCAGATCGCAAGGCTGAAATTAAGGAAAGGGTGCCCTCCCTTGGAGACTCATCAGCTCTGCAGTTTCCGGCGATTCCATTGTGTCCGAGCACCTACAAATTTTTACTTTTCATCAAAGTTATTGAAATAAAAATTACTCTTTATTTGAAGCATACTAATTTTACAGCAGAAAGTGAACCATTTTTAGAAGCGTAAGGGCTGTACCACATTCCATAAGCAATCTCGGCCACCCTGGTTGGGGTGCAACCTTTGGTTAGCTGCCAATAGCAGGCAATCAGCAACATATCACGTACAATCAACCAACTGAACAAGTATAATTGCTTTTTAATTGCAGACCCAGTGCTCTTCCCTTTTATTTCACGAACCCTTTCAGCTCTGCTCAACCGCACTCGCTAAGAAATTGCCTTCATCTCCTTGGTTTACTTGCCGTTGAAACCTAATCTCCCTTCAGCACACCTTGCCACAGCCAACCTCACCGCGCCGCACCAAGCACTTGCGACAAACCGCTTGGCACTTCAGCCGCCTGGTTGCAGCTAAATTACTTTCAGTGGTTTTTTCAACACGCCACTGTACATACTCCACTAAACACATGCGAGTACACCCATACACACGCACGAGTGTGTGTGTGTGTGTGCGTGAATGTGTCGGTAAACCTGTGAAATATTTATCCTTTCAACAAACCGCACGCGTTTTAGCTACCATTAGAATTAGTGGCGCCCTTCGGCGGCAATGTTCGTTGTTTGGCTCGGCGCAACTGTGTGTGAATGTGTGTATGTGTGTGTGTGAGTGAGCTCGTGTGAGACTCTGGCGCTGATTGTACATATTTTACGCTCCATTGATATTTGTTGCTCCAACTCATTTAAAATTCAATTTTATTTCGCCTTCGCCATCGCACCAACGCACCGCCATTGTTGTTGTCGAGGGAGATCAATAAAGCAAACTATGGGAGATCGCGACTTAATTAAATCCCAAGCCAATAATTTCCACGCCACATCAATGTAGTGGTGACTTGTTGCCGTTGTGAGGGACGGTGAGCGGAGAGACCACACCCAGCCACCATGGCAAACAGTTGACACACACTCAGATATATGTACATAGACCTAATCCATGCCCGTATGTACTTATTTGTATTAACAGAATGAACCATCTATGCAAAATTGTATCGAAATATGTATGAACCGGTGTGTGTCTGTATTTCCTGTCAGCTCGTGCATCGTGTTTGAGTTTGTTGGTACGGAGGAGTTTCGCAAGCGAATATTCGGAAATTCGCAAATCGAAAAATCGAAAAATCAACAAAACAACAAAGAACGTCCCCGCAGAGTTTTGACAGGCACAGACACGGTCGCTCTCGGACATTGCTGAAGTTGTAGTTGGTTTTGCTGTGATCTCTCGCATGAAAGATTACAGATATGTACATATATGAGTAGCACATGTTTTCCCCTGAAACTATATTATTCGTTGAACTTTTCGAAACCCAGGTGCAACTCCTTAACCGAAACATCGGAGTATCCTCCCAATACAATTTTGCAAACACCTCTTCTCCACCTGTGTAGAAAATGCTTACGCGGTTATAGCCGAGTTAACAACAGCGCGCCAGTCTTCTTCTTCCTAGCGAAGCCAGGTCCTTCTCCACCTGGTCTTTTCAACGGAGTGGAAGTCTTCCTTTTCCTCTACTTTCCCTGGTGTTTTCATCCATTCGGATGACATAACCTAGCCAGCGTGACCGACGATTGCAGCCATCGTTCCACCAAATGCGATATTGCACCGGGCCGACGCGCAAAGGACCATAAATCTTCCGCAGAACCTTTCTTTAGAAAACTCGTAACGTCGACTCATCAGATGTTGTCAGCGTCCATGCCTCTGCACCCTATAGCAGGACGGGAATAATTAGTGGTCTCTCATCCGAGGCTGTCGATTAGTTTTCCCTGAGTAGGGATGATCCGCCTTCCCACCTTGCCTCACTTTCCCACTTGAGCTCGTCTTCCCACTTTGGATTGCCTTCAAAGGGATGTTCTGTGGCTACCCAGAGGATACTTGGTCTAATACCGGAAGTCGTGAGCTGCTTGAGCCATATGTAAAAGATCGTTTCTGGCCACTCCCAAGTGAGTGGCAATCAGAGAACTTTCCTCACTTGCGTGAACTGCTACACATGACTCCATTCTGTACCATATAGCAGGACTGGTATAATGAGTGACTTATAGAGTTTGGTTTTGGTTCGTCGAGCGAGGACTTTACTTCTCAATTGCCTACTCCGTGCGAGGTAAAATCATGTTGTTTTGAGGAAAAACGACACGGAGAAGAGTTAAAGTTTAGACGCGTGGTTCTAAGATACTTTAACAGCAATCCCGTTAGCTACCTATTAATATTAGTATTAGAAGGAAACAGTCGCTTTGATTCAGCGCGCATTTATCCCGTGATTGATCAACTTATTCGGAACAGTAAGACTATTGATATCTAAACAGACTCCGCGAATAAGCTTCCAATTACTTACTGCAATGGAGCTTTCTATTGGAGATTAGGTTTGTTAAGTCTTCCATAAGTATTTCTAAAAACTTTGCTGCTTCTTATCTTTATTTGTTTCTTCTACTGCGCAAGGTCCAGCGGCTTTATCCACACACCTTGGGTCCACTAAACCTGGAGATGTTTTGGAACGTCAACTAGTTGGCCAGCCAGAGGCTTGATTCGCATATCTCGTAAGTTATCAGATAATTAGGTTAGAGACTTGGGAGAACCTACTCTCAAGATATTCAATCCAAGATCTTTCCACTAAACCTGGAGATGTTTTGGAACGTCAACTAGTTGGCCAGCCAGAGGCTTGATTCGCATATCTCGTAAGTTATCAGATAATTAGGTTAGAGACTTGGGAGAACCTACTCTCAAGTTATTCAATCCAAGATCTTTTGTTGATCCTCCTATTTTGGGTGACTGTTTCTTCGAGTATTGTTTTGAAAGATATAAATATCAGATTCCGTTGGGAACTATATTCGTGTTCGCAATTAAGTGATGAATTTGTTATGAGTACGCCTCAGCATCCCTCCAGGCACACTTTCCTCAATGTTTTACCTGTTTAGTAACCCATCGACTGTAATTGAATTGTGAGCGGAGCCCCCCACACAACTAAGTAGAAGGCTCCATGTGATTTATTAATTCGTATTGAGTAATGAAAGCATCGCCAAGGAGACCACCAACAACAACAACAAGCGCAGAGAGTTCGTGCTAAATGCTAATTTATTTGCACACGAGTGTGTATGCTGCTCGTATTCATTTGTAATTGACTCGGCAACAAATGTATGCAATATAAAATAACAAAACCGCAACCTGTGCAGGTGCGGGCGGCGGTGGGGGAAGAGTTGAATTGAGTATAATTGGAATTTATTGCGCTTTAATTAACATTTAAGTTGATCCACATGGACGCGACTACACAAAAGCCACTCATAACACCTTAATGGGAGCGCACGAACGAAACACACACACACACGCACCCGAACACACACACAAGTTGCGCGCAACACACACATACGCTCGCACCTGACATCCTGCGAATATGAAACAAATATGAAATAAAGAAATGTGTGTGTGTGTGTGAGAGAAATCATAACTTTTTGCCACTGCCTCGCTGCCACCTCGTGTGGCACGTGACTCGCTATGCGCGCTGTGCGCATGTGTATGTATGTGTGCTCGCTTTGCTTTTGTGTAATTAAAATTAAATTCATTACACAGAGCTGTATAGTATGTATATGCGATACCTGTTGCCACAGCAACCTGCCACATTGCTTAACGAGAAACTAACCGACACATACACCCACATCGGGAGCCATAGTAGCAACACGAGTGACTTTATGTTTCGAGAGCCATGCCGAAAAGTTAAGGAACTTGTTGACAACGCTTGTGACTTACGACGCAGAATACTTGCGGCATAATTACTGTTGCTTGCTGGTGTTCGTAGATGTCGTCAATGAAGCCGACAAGCCCCACTGGACCAATAAAAATCCACTTTGACTGACCATTTACTCGAACTTGTGTCCCGATGCTGCGAAAAGTTATTTTGAACGACATATTTTAGCACAAACCAATAATCGGAACTGGAGGTGTGTTATTATATCTCTTTATTTTAACTTAATAAGGTCGCGGAATGTAGATCTAGGTGTGGTTGCTTGAGATTTGTAATGTTCATTCGTATAATAAGCAACAAATTATAATACATTATTGAGATTATTTCATTTGGGGGAATATTTTTGGTTAAAGTTACCACCTATCGAAAAAAAAACCAAAGCTATCTAGAGCTTTAAGTGCTTCGGAAGCTCTTTTTATAAAAAGTTTGGTCTGAGGAAATACTTCGAAAATGCAAAGTACAATATGTTCCAAGGAAGGCAGAAAGCCATCTCTAAAGTTTTCATGTTTTTAATTTAGACATATACATATATGGGTGGCAAATCCAAACTTTGGCTTGAAACCTGAGTATATCCATAATGTTCATTTGGATTTTAAATATAAAGAAATCAATTACAATAAAATAACATCCGGCAGGTTCGAAGGGGAACAATTTTCATTATACTCTGAACAGGGGATAACAGGTCATACAAGTAGATGTACTTTTTTCAACAATTTTTTTCTTTGACAGATCACGCATGGGTCGTGACAAGCTGTCATGTTATTTTTGCACAGTATTGCTTAGCATTTCACCACGGAAAGACTTACGCCTGTTTAGGGCGCTTCACTGAAATTTTGGTTAACATAATCGGCCTACTGAGAGTACTATTCGCAACATCATCACGCATATTGAGACCCAACATTCATTATTGGAAATATACCATTGGAATAGACCACGTCCAGCACGCAGTGAAGAAAATATAGCAGCTGTAGCTCAGAGTGTACACGAAGACCGCGGAGATTCGATCCAGCCCCATTCGCGGCAACTCGGACTGGCGTATGGAACGACTTGGCAGATTTTACGTCGAGATCTTAAATTGAAAACGTCCAAAATACAGCGTGTGCATGAACTGAAACCGCTCGATCTTCACATGCGACATCGCTCTAATCTGTGGGCTCTTAAAAAGTTCCAAGATAATCCGTCGTTTGCGAGCCAAATGTTATTCAGCTATGAGACTCATTTCTGGTTAAATGAGTACATAAACAAGCAAAATTTCCGCATTTGGCACAAAGAGCAACATGAAAAGATTCAAGAGCTACCATCGTGAATAAAAAAACAAGGGTTTTGAGAGGTTTGTGGGGCGGTGGAATCATCGGTCCATATTCCTTAAAAAGTGATGCCGGTGAGAACGTAACCTACAATGGCGACCGTTCCCGCACCATGATAACCAACTATTTGATGCCTGAAATTGAGCCCGTGATCTCGACGACAGTTGGTTTCAATAAGACGGCGTCATTCCTCACAAATCGTATCAATCAATTGATTTATTGAGGGAGTACTTCGATGAGCAAATAATTTCAAGTTTTGGGCCACTAAGATCGTATGATATCACGCCGTTAGGCTTTTTCCTGTGGGGATATGTAAAGTTTAACGGCTATGTGGACAATCCCATCTCTATTCAACCCTTCGAGTGAAACATCACGCGTCGTTCGCCAGTTACAAGTCGAAATCCTCGAACGAGTCAGCAAAAAATAAACTCAACGGAATGACCATCACAGACGCGCCACATTTGGAAGAGATAATCTTCAAAAAATAAATGCCAAATAATGTTTTTTCGAACAACAATAGACATTCCCCATTGAATTTTAGTTTTCTGTATTTTTTTCTTAAAAAAAGTGGAGAACCTTGAAATAGATCACCCTTTGTAAGGTTCGCCACAACGTTTGTAAAACCCAAAAAGAGACGTCGGAGACCTATAAAATATATACAAAATTATTAGCGCAATAAGTTAAATCGATTTAGACATGTCCGTCTTTCGGTCTGCCCGTCTGTGTACATATCTATATGCGTATTGAAATTATGCACATACTGTTCCTCCCCAAAAAACTGCTCTACTGCTCATTTGTCAGAACCATCGATATCGGAGCACTATTCCATACAGCTGTCATGGAAATTGACCGATCGAAAACAAATTCTTGTAAGGAATCTTTTGAAGTTTTTATGAAGCTGTAACAAGCTTCTATGCAGCCGAAGTTAACCTTTTTTCTGGATTCTGAATACAGTTAGTTCCGACTTCGAAGTCCCTCGAAAATTCGACCCTGAGTTTGATATCACCCAAAAACAGAAAATATCTAATCGCAAAGAAAATACTTTTAGTCCACTGCACGAAGGCACTGACAACATGCACGACACAAAGGTAAGTGAAAGCATATTTCTCTCTTTTCATCATTTAGGAGCAATATTTTATACACAGAAATTGCAATATTGTTATGCATGTTTGCAATATTCACAACATAACAGTAAAAAATTGTATAGACCTGCACACATGGACATGTGTAGATATATTCATAGAAATCACATCATTTGTAAGGCCAATGGAGCAGGTGCCAAAGACAGGAATTTCAATAAATTTGCAATAAAGTAGAGAGTGCCCGCTCGCAAACAAAGCGTGCTGCTCGCACACGCATACACTCACACATACGCGCACATGTGGATGCGTGCTGCGACGGTTGTCCTTTGACGCACTTGCGTTGTGCACTTGCACCGAAGTTGCAAGTCCATATAAATATTGTGTGACATCAATAAAATGTCTAATGGCAATACGATTTCCATGGAAACTGCGACGCATGTCAGTAGATGAACACTCTTTTCTACCTCGCTAGCCACCGCTACGCGTCAATAATATATATTTTTATTAAACTCAACACATATAAAATGAGAAAAGTGCGTATCACTGAAAGTTTTGATGTCTGTCTTGTTGTTGTTGTTTTTGTAGCGGCAGAATTCTGTCGAGTTGACAGTCCTTGGTCGGATAAAAATTCGGGTCCGTCCCGGTTAAGTAGACCCGGCTGTCGTGGGAACGGTGTCTGTCTTCAAAACTACTCAGACTATGAACTACAAAAGTGACCACACCCACTTTTTCGGTTAAGTTAAGAAGTCCCAAAAATTGGCGAGAATTTTCCATAAATTACTTGGCAACTGCATGGCTACATCGTGTCTGAAGTTAAGATCAAAATCTCTGTCGATTTTCAGGAAGAATTCATGTAAGCCACTTTTTCGGTAGTTGGCAAGGCAGTACAGAAGCACCCTTTATTTTACATACAACTTACAGAAAACATTCGAACTGCAAGTAGCTGAGTGAAACGTCATCACAAAAAACGAGTATAAAATCCGAAAGAGGAAATATAAAAATAGAAACGTTTTGTCAAAATTCAGCACAAAATTTCAAAAAACATTTCTTATTTGAAAAAAAATAGCATAAATTTTGTCTTTAAAAAGTAACTAAAAATGCTGACAGTCCGAAAATTTTGCCAAAAAGTACATCTGTTCTTTCAAGAACACTATCCGTACATTTGGTTCATGTCCGTGTTTACGGTGGTGCTCATCGGCTTCCTCCACTATGAACTGAAACACAACAGCCGCGATCTCATCTACTGGAAGGATCTGCTCGATTTCTGCTACAATGAACTGGAACACTTCGCTCTCATACTCATCATGATCATTGTGCTCATCAAGGTTCTCTTCCTGGCTTTCATCATTGTCATGAATTCACGTTCGTTCACATGGTTTGACGAACTGTCGCAGCTGGAGGTGAAGAAGCGCTATGCCGACTTTCTTTTCATACGTCTGATTGCCGATATTGACAAAATCGAAACGAAGTATTTACGCAGCGCCAAAGAGAATGAAATCGCCTCGCTGAAGAGCTTCATACTGGCCCATGAGGACATGCGCAAGACCATCGATAACTTCCGTAAGGACGCGCGTAAATTGTTGACGCCCAATGAGATCGAAGTATCGCTGCCGATTGAGGAGGTCTATGGCCTCATGGACGAAGAGGAGCGGTTAATGCGACGCTCTCGTTTCTATCATATGGACATCTCGGCAGATGATGAGCTAATCAAGTCGCTGGTGAATCCGTAATTCAATATTTGTCAAGTTTTCGGGTTGTATTGCCATTGGGGCTGCACATATATTTATACGATGTACAAACCACTTTAAAATATTACGATTTTGTAAGGTGCGATTAGTTAAGTATGAGCTTATGTAACACTTATTTGGTTGATCCTTCATTCAGATGTGAGAACGTGACAAAGGATCGCATCGGCAAACTCTCCAAGCGCTTAATGTACTCTTCGGAAGATCACGGTAAAATTTCCATTATTATTTCAACGCGGCACATATTTTTATTGAGAAATGTTTAATGATAAAAGAATGCAAATATATTTTAAGGATGGCATTTTGCAATTCTTTTCTAAAAGTCTCTCACTTTTTATATTTGACTTCTTCTTCTTTACTGGCGTAGACTGCGCTTACGCGATTACAGCCGAGTTAACAACAGCGCCAAAGTGGCTTGTTCTTTTCGCTACGTGGCGCCTATTGGAGATTCCAAGCGCAGCCAAGTCCTTCTCCACCTGTTTCTACCAACAGAGTGAAGGTCTCCCTCTTCCTCTGCTTCCCTCGACGGGTACTGCGTCGAATACTTTTAGAGCTGGAGTGTTTTCGTCCATTCGGACAACATGAAGCGTAGCCGCTGTCTTTTAATTCGCTGAACTACGAGTATGTCAATGTCATCAAATGCGATATTCGCCGTGGCCAACAAGCAAATGACCATAAATCCTTCGCAGAACCTTTCTCTCGAAAAATCGCAACGTCGACTCATCAGATGTTGACATCGTCATTGCCTCTGCACCACACAGCAGAACGGGACTTAGTGTTTAGATAGTTTTACAGGCAACGACTTATACTTGTATATGGCATTCATCTGACAGACATAACTCAGTTCCATCGACCCACCATTCGGTTGTGTCAAAATTTGTCCTTGGAAATGAGAAGACGTACCAAGTCACACAAGCCACTGGTGGTCGTGGCCTGATGCTATCGTTGTTCTCAATCAGAAATCGGGGAAGACAGACATGAAAATAAAAAGAACCATGGCTTGAACCGGATAAAGCTTTGAGATCTAAGCCTCCGTAATTCATCATCCTTGACACTTTTCAAAAGTAAAGAGACCAATGGTTATATTTGAGCAGTCTTTTATTTTAGATACCTAACTTTTACATCTAAATTAGTGCTTATCATTAAAAATTAAAGGCTACAAAAAGGGAGCATCCTCAAAATCTGCAGAAGCGCTTTGAGAAAGTGCACCGTCGTTTGTCTTTTCATAACGTGACGGAATAAAGCGATTGCGATGTCGCAACTTTGGTCGTGGGCGTTTAAACTGCTTAGATGCATGTTCAATTTTCGGCGGAGGTCTTCCACCGAATGGTGTTGATCCATAAGGCCAATCCTCAATTTCCTCTTCAACCTCGGGTAATATTGGATTAAACCGTAATTTTGTCGGTCTAAATTGTTCGTGATGTTCCTTTCGCAAGATCCCTTTCGATGGGCTTTGAAGCTGTGGTTTTGGTTTGAAATTAATTTGATCCGAACGCATCCACTCGGGCCAACTTGGCGGCGGTGGATGTGACAATATATGCGGTGGTGGATGCGACAATATATGCGGTGGTGGATGCGGTTTGTGTGGTTTCGGCACAACTATGTTCTTATAGTAGTGCTTGTGAATGGTGATCGGGCGACGACCATGGAGCCAATGTTCGCGGCGCTTTTTCTCACGCCATTTCTTTTGCTTGATGATGTCCACGCGCTTTTTCACATCGAAAAGCAGATGAAGTCCCGGTTTTATCATGAAGCTAAGCGCCATAAAACCTAGAAAGCCAAAGACAACTGGCGAAATGAGCGCAAAGAGGAACACTTTCAATATGAATGGATTGAGTACCGTAAAGAAGGCGATAAACTTGATGAAAGGATAGAGCACATGCTTCAAGTGATTGAGATATTCCTTCTTTTTCTTTTTTAGCGCGCTCTTTTTGCGCACGATATACTTGATCTTCTTCGGCGCCTTGGTGGTCGTAATCGGGTAATAATAATGAGGTCGCTTTGTAGTAAGCTGTGTATAGAATATTGTAGCGTCCTCACCGATCGGTTTCTTTTTGTTCTTCTTTTTCTTCTTCTTCTTCTTTTTCTTCTTCTTTTTCAATTTCTTTACTGCCTTCAATTTTGACGGATTGAGCAGAAGCTGCTCTTGCGCATCGCGTACTTCATCCAGTTGCAGTTGACTGAGTATATTGAAAGGCTTCGATTCGGGCGCGAAAAGCGTTGCCGGCCGCTTTGACATGATGCCCAAATTGGGCAGTTTGCGTCCATGCACGGACGATGGTTTGCTCTCGGTTAAATTGCTGGTTGCACTACCACTCAGCTCCGTGCTTGAAAACCGCAAAGTTGGCGCCTCTTTGCTTGTGTGTTCTGTGCTGTTCTCTTTAGTTTTTCCTAATAATTTATTTTCGTGAATATTACTTAAATTCTTTACTGCGAGAGCAACGTCACACCCGGCCGTCGTCTCAACTTGTGAATCATGTAAATTTACTACTTTCTCCGTCAGCCCGTACACACCGCCAAACGTCAAAATGCACAGCAGCGTTATGAAATCCTTCAACGACATCCTTAAATACTCGACTACTCTCAAGTTCACTGCAAACTTTGTCGAATTATTCGAAAACTTTTTTGTGCCAATTTGTTGAAGAGCACTTAACGCAGCTCAACTTTTCCGAGACTCTTTAACACTTCAATTTGTTTCAGTTAGGCGGCTAACTGTTTTCTTACTACTGCCTTCCACTGTTACTTTTGCGGTTCGCCGCCGAAATTGAACTGAATTTAAATGTTCGCTTGTCACTTTTGCCACTGCGTCCACAGTGTATGCGAAGATGTGTGTATGTGTGCCATTTCACAGCTGGCTTGTCGCTTTATGACCGCAACTGCTGGTCACTAACTAACTACTGGACGCTCCCGCCGATCGTTCTACCTGTTTGTGGCTGGGCCAGCTGAGACGCATATTTAAAAGTGAAATTATTCTTACAAATAATTTTCTGTTGAGTTACAACATGTTTTAATGTTGTTCCACTATTTTCAACCAAACAAAGTGTGCCCTCTAGGAAGATTCGAGAGTTGTTTATGATTTCGTTGTTGTTATATTCACTTTCGTAATGCATTTTACTACACCCGTTCGAAGTTTTGGGTAATAACCACAAGTTGATGAGGTCGCCCGTTCGAAAGCTGAAGAATACAGCAACTATGAGGGACTTAATTGGCATATTTACAGTTTTAAGATCGCAGATACGTCCGAAAATTGCAACGGAGACGAGTTTTGAGATTATATTTCCACCGGAAATATTTGTAATATATATATCTAAAGTTTATTTGCCAGATTTTGTGTATGATGAGAGGGATAAAGAGCGAGCAAATTCTTAAGAAATATTTCAAATTCAGATCCCCATTGCTGTGTATAACCAATCAAACGCAACGCCAACATTTCCTATTGGGTAATTTGAGGTTATCAGATTTTCGCGCGCCCGCCAAGACGCTTGTTACCGCAAACATCAAATATTTGGCATAATGAACCAGTAGTGAGTCGTTTGCAGCAACATTTTCTACACACGAGCACGCCTACAAACATACATACATACCTATATACATATGGTCATTTGTACGAAAAGTGCCAGTGTCAGTGCCAGTACCAGTACCAGAAGATTTACCAACCTACATCCATGCATTTGTATGAAAGTTGTTTGTGTTGTGTTTTATTGTCTTAGCAAAGTTCTTTACAGCCGGAAATTAAGGTCTCTGGCTGGCTCAACTGAGCAATGTAGTATTTAATTTTTCGAAAGTGATTTTTTGTTGTTCTACATTCATACTAGAACAGTTTTAATGCGTCTAAATTTAATGGTTGTGAGTAAATTCTAAGTTTAATGGCTCAATTTCTTCTCTTTTGCTCAAGTGGTTTATGTTATGCTTTATTAAGCAGAACTTTCTAGTGTGAATTTAGCGCCAGAGAATCCATCGTACATACACTGACAAACATACATACATACACATTAATAACGGTAGTTATGGAGCTGTCAACAAAATTATAATGTTTGCAATAAACGAAAGCTTTTACGATGTACAACATTTTTTAATGGCATTATCAATGTTTCTGGGAGGAGTAGGAAGTTTGGGCTGCTGTGGTGTAGTGGGTAGAGGAGCGCAGCTCCACAACGCAGAATGTTAGTTCGATCGCATGATAAAGAGCAGCTACAAAGCTAACGAAACGTGTAAATCATATTAACCCGGTGATGAGAATCTCCTCCAAGTCTATAATTTCAGCTCTTACGAGGTAGGTTATGTTAAACTAGTAGGCCACTAAGCCACGCATAGACCAGTTTGGTTCTTTGCGATACCAAATGAAGTTCAGTTGCTAAGTCGAAGAATAGTCATCGTTTAGGATGCCGGCTCTTGACACGACTTTTAACAAACACTGTGGCCTCACTATCGATACCTCCTCCAGTGTAACAAATCGTAGGGACCCAAGATGCTTACAACGTAGTTTTACCAATGCAGGACAAGTGCACAAGAGATACTCTTTTGAACCTGGTGCCTTGCTCTAATCATTTCCTGCGCTCTTCTCGATCTGTCAGCCCCATTTTGTCGGCGTGTGTCGCCAACAGACCGTGACCAATTAGTATTCCCATCATGTTTCTACAGTCTCTTCTATCGAGTGCCAATAGCAATTTTGTGTACTTCCGATCTATCGTTTCGCACATGACTTTTGCAGTTTAGCACTTATGTAGCTCGTTCCATTGGGTTTTGATTTTCTTTACCCTACTTCTGTCAAGATCGTCGTATAGACAATGCATGAGTTTCCCAATGTTGATCAGGTTTTCGGATGTTAGCCGCACACCAATCTCTTCCACTATTCCATTCCCTTCGATGCCTTTGTGGCCTAGCACCCAGTAAAAGTCAAGTTGCTTACTTCTGGTAACACTTTCCAGACTTACTGTCTTGTTTTCTACTTAGTTATCTACAAAGATGTTGGCCCAGGTGCATTAGAGGCCAGCTCCGCGGTCACAATAGCAAGGACCACAGCTTGAAATATACTGCAGAGGCCCGGCAATGTAAATGGTTGCCTTATGCCCAACTCTGGACAGTATATTCCCGCACCAACAACATAGTCCATTTTCGACCCATCCGTACAGATGGTTAGAGTGTTGCGCGTAGCTAACATACCTTTACGTCTTTTCCTATGTTTACTTTGAATCTTCTTTCCCAGTTGAAAAGTGGGATCATATAGTCGGTATTTGCCCAACCGCCATGACTCACCGAACTATTCTATATGTAAATCCTCCTGCAGCCAGTAGTCGTCCCATTAATGTTGCTGCGCAGTTTTCAGCGAAGAGGTCTATAAATGGCAGGTTTAGTACCAGTTCAGGGGCCACCGTTGCAATTGTTCTTAAAGCTCCCTTTATTCACAGCACAGTGAGCCTCTGAACCCTTTCTATTGACTTCCGGCAGGTGGATTTCACTACGCCTGTCCACCATACTACTTCACCATAGAGCAGAATTGAGCTGTGCGGAGCATTTTCCTAAACGCATGTAAAGCATTGCTGGCTTTTCTCACTCTTTCTTCCACGTTGTGCTTTCACAGCAGTTACTGTCCAAAACTACCCCAAGATACTTGGTGCGGTCCTTGAGAGAGAGTTGTGTCACATTTATAGAAAGTAATCTCTATAGGCTAATTTTCTTATGAACACGAGCAGATCCGTTTTCTCAGGGTTCAACCCCATACCCGGTTGCCGTGTCCGGTTTTGGAGTGTATTGAGAGTGTTTATTCACCATCCGAACTTAATTGAAAAATTATGTTTAAGGTAGCAGTTACTACAAGGATTAAAAGACCAGTACAAGTAAATGGTAGTCCGAAGAAATCATATTATGAAAGATCTTTTAAGTCTTACAATTTGAAAGAAAAAGGATTTTAACCACGAAGTAATACCACCAGAATGATCATATCCGACTGACTCCAAATGTGTGTTCTGGTGATAAGTACCGCTATCGAACTTGACAGGAGTGTCCCCCTCGGTCCCTTGAATCTTTTTCGATGCAAACTCCGCTTCTACATTCAAATTCTATTCCAACTTTGTTTTTGTTGTTGTCAATAAAAACAATTCCCATACATACAGCCATTCCAAAGCCATCATTTCGTGAGCTTATGAAAAATATTGAATTAATTTTATGAAATAAGTGAGCAACTAAAGCGAAACACATGTAATACATATGTTATTTATGTCATTCCCCCAGGAGGGTGGCTGGTATCGAAGCCAACAAAACCCAATTGACAAAATTCACTCAATAATGTCACAATATTATGCTCATCAAAAAGGCATACAAACACGAGAGACAAACAGGAGTAATGTGTCACGCAGACCAGGTTAATACAAAGCGAATGGGGTGAGCGTTGCCGTTATGACAACACGAGCACCTGCATATGCAACACTTGACACAAACATATGTACATATGTATATATGGGTGATGCACGAATGAATGTAAGCAATTTATGAAATTTGTTCAACTGCTTGAACACGTGAGAGCTTGTATCGCAATACACACGTACATATGTACATAAGTATGGCTGAGTGTGTGCAAAAAATCTAGCTTCCAAAATGTTTCTGGGGACTTTACTTTATAACGGGTGATCCAAGTAGAGGCACTTAAAAGAAGATCCGAGTTTTCGAGACAAATTTCGTTCAGCGATGAGGCCCATTTCTGGCTCAATCGGTATGTTTACATGCAAAATTTCAGAATCTGGGACAAAGTGCAATCTGAAGAGTTTCAAGATCAAGAGTGAGAACGTAACCTTTAATGGCGACCAATATCACACCATGACAACTGACTATTTTATGCCTGAAATTAAAGCTCGTGATCTCGGCGACATTTGGTTTCAACAAGACTTCACTTCATCGCATCAGACAATGGACTTATTGAGAGAACACCTCCGGGAGCAGATAATTTTACTTTTTGGGCTAGTCGATTGGCGACCAATATCTTGTGATATCGCACCTTTAGACCTTTTCCTGTAAGGATATGTAAAGTCTAAGTTTATGTGAACAATGCCACTTCGATTCCGACTTTGGCGCAAAATATCACGCTTGTCATTTGCTAGTTACCATCGAAAATTGGACTCAACGGATGGACCATCTGAGACGTAGCTGCGGACAACATTTGAAAGAGATATTCTTCACAAAATAAATTCCAAAGAATGTTTTCTTGAATGATAATAAACATTCCCCATTAAATTTTGAAATTTCTGTGCTTTTTCTTAAAAAAAAAGTAGGGAACCTCGCAATGGATCACCCTATACATACCTACATGCCAATAAGCCAACGGCGAAGACCGAAAATCTGGTAGCCGAAAGCGGTTTGATGTAAGCGTGCCAGAAATCATTTAACCGTTTGAAGCTCTTAAATAACGGCACAACATGCTCATAAGGTAAACAAGCGAATTGAGTTTGTGTATGTGTGCGATTTCGGAGGATTGCCGGCGTAGTACGTAAGCGCCCACAATTCTCTAGTAACATTGTACAACTCGTATCATAGGAGTACTTGTAAATATAGAAATGTTTGTGAGTGTCTTACGTACGGCCGTAAACGGCTTTGGGGATAACGAAAAACACATGTTTTCTAAAAAAACTTACAAGCACGTTCACCTACATACATACAGACACACAAGCAACTACATGGTTGCGCCGTTGAAACAAAAGCAAAATGCGAAACATTCGACACATCAAAAATCAGGCACACAAACAAGACAAGCCCCAACAAGCGACGCTGAACATCCTTCGACTATGGCGAAGTGGGACTCAGATCTTATGTATTTCATCATCTATGTAGTTATGTATGTGTATTCGGAAGACGAAAATAGAAAACAAAACCGAATTTTGAACATGGAAAACTCGTGCCCGCACGAAAAATAGGCCAAAAATCGCCCCACACTCGCCTCGCCTAGTGGAAATATTAATATGCAAATTGAGTTTTTTAGTTGAGTGATCTAAGCGGATAATTTCAGAAACCCTTCAACTGCTGCAGGGATGCAGAAATACAACTACAAGCACACGCATATGAATATATGACGTGTGTGCGTCTCGAGTTTGATGCTTCTCCGGTTGTCTGCCTACAATACGCTCCACAAAATCGATATAAAGCACCGTATTTATGGTGGCATAGACTTGTTCATATGTTTATGTGTGTATTTTATGAAATTTATATTGTATTATTGTATTGATATTAGAGCATTACGGCCGAAATATAGCACATTTAAAGCATTTTTGGTTCAAGAAATGTGGCCAGAGCCATCAGAGTGCTAAGAATTATTGAATATTTTGGCAATATTTGGGTACTAAACTACTTAGTAAGAATCGGTTTGAGCGCATTTTCAAATGAAGCAATTACTTGTGACTAAGTTTTCTACAGTTTCGGGTATAAGCTTTGTCTAAAGGTCACTACCTGGCCCGGCAGACTGAAGAGTTTCAAAAGCTGTTAGTTGCAGTAGTCACATTTAGCCTTTAAAATTAAGTTCAAAAATGGGTCTTTGTATTCGAAAAGTGTTTTCAATATAAGAAAATATATCTGGCATATATTTGTTGTTGAATAATTATGAAAGATTTCTCCGAACCAGAAAGTATACCGAGTTTCCTGGAGATACTTTAGTATCACACAAATGCGTTAGGTTTTTATGTCGAAGGCTTCATATCCATTGTTAATTTTTACACTTAACTTACCTGCGGCTCTCGAGTTTAAGGTTGTGTCTTTATCAACAACAATTGTGCCTTTTTACGAAAGGACCGTGGTTAAGGCGGAGAGTACGTGGTGTGGTTTTCTGTCGTCTTTGTACTGCTCCGAATTGCAACTCCTTCAGAAAGATGTGCCTTCACAACCTCAGCCGAGAGGCTTTACTGGCTTCGGCCTTAAGGACTGTACGCTCAAATCTAGTCAAGAAGTGCGTGAGCTCATTTGCTATAACTTCAAGCTTTGTCCATATCTGACTTTACTTTCCCCAATCTGACGTCTGCTTGCGTTCTTGCTTTGCACTTTTAGACCTCCTGTGAGCTCAATGGGCGTTGATCAACAACCAGAACTTATGCGTCTGCGAGATCCTTTTGACGTACATTGAAACGAAAGAGACCATCGGAACTACTGCCTTAGCAATCAATCTCGCCACAATTATAAGTGTTCTGAGCGAACACTGTCCAATAGGTTTACACGCCTTCTTTACTCAGCCTCACCCTTTCCTATTGCTCAGCTGATGCCAGTCGAAGATGGAAATATTTCTCGGTAAACGCACTTTTGGCGAGTAAGACTTTTGGTAATATTGCATTAACTACCTTAATATATTGATGGTAAGCACAAACCATTCGTCGATCGATGAAGATCTGGGAATCTACCTTTAAGGAGTTTATGAGTAACACAAAGGACGGATATCTGTCCAGGTAAGATTCATCGATTTTGAAACAATCCTACTCTCTGTTACATAAGCACTTGATATATTATGTATATAGAGAAATAAAGTCGTCTCTCGACAAACCTAGATAAAATTCTACAAGTTACTCTTCATTCCCGTCCTGACAGAGGTATGAAGGAGGACAAAATCTGATGAGTCGACGTTACGAGTTTTCGAAAGTATGGTCCTTTGCGTATTGGCAACGGCTAATACCGCAGTCGTTGGAACGATGAGTTGTACGAGATATACGACTACATTGACATACTTGTAGTTCAATTAAGAGACCGCAGATGCGCTGGCTAGATCAAATCGTTCGAATGGATGAAAACACTCGAGCTCTGCGAGTATTCCACGCAGTACCCGCCAGGGGAAAGAGAGGAAGAGGAAGACCTCCACTCCGTTGGAGAGACCAGGTGGAGAAAGGACCTAGCTTCGCTTGGAATCTCCAATTTGCGCCAAACAGCGAAAGGAAGAACGTAATCTCGGCTTTAGCCGCGAAAGCGGTGTCTACGCCCTTAAATAGGAAGAAGATCTTAGAGGTACATAAGAGGTAAGAGAAACACGATACTTTTATGTAACGGATCATGCGACTAAAGCCCGGAAATGGGTTTATATTTCTCACACCAGAGTTTGTTTTAGTGATCCAAAATTCCAGAAGAAATTTATATAAATGTAGCAACGAACTTATGAAACAAGAACCAAAACTGAAATTTCCTCAGCTAAAGCACTTGTTTATACTTCGTACACCGTTATGCTGGCAAACGCGAATGTACACACACGCGTTATCTGCAAAATCAAATCACTGGCAATCAAGCAGAAACTAAGACGATCAGGCAACACTTCATGGCGGCCTACAAACTTTCATACGTGTGTATGTGTGTGTGTGTGTGTATACATATCTATCAAATATTATTATTCACTTTTTGGGAAATATTCATAACACAAAATCTCTACGCCGACACATACGCACACACAGATGTAGGTTGTATGAATTTATTTTCGGGCGAAGGCGTTGAACCAATCAAATGCGACAGCTTAAATATATTCGATTTCAAAATTGTATATTTAAGTGTGAAATGCGGATGGGAAATGTGCAAAAATACTGTATTTCCTAAGGCCGAATTCCGCACAGCTGAGCAACAGAATCGTCTGTCTGTCTGTCTGTCGTAAGCAAATTTACATATCAATATTATTCATATGCACACACCTCTCTGCTCTCTGCAAATTTATGTTTGTACACAAACTTATCCGCAAGGCAAATTGAAAATCTTGTAAAGCGCCCAGGCACCGATTGCAGGGGGCTGAGGAGGGCGGACGGCGATGCAGGAGCCTGAAATCCGTTAAATCAAAGACACGCACAAGCAGGCAAGTCAAGCCAGCAGCTTCACATCAGTGTGCAACCAAATTTATATGTATGTATGTACTTGTGTATGTGTGTGTGTGCTTACACCCTAGTGTCTTGTAGTTTTCCCAACATTCAGCTCGGTAGGAGGAAAAATCGGAGCTGCGGGAATTCTTGCTTGCTTCTTCAGATGCGCTTTCTCAAATAACGGGTGATTTTTTTGAGGTTAGGATTTTCATGCAGTAGTATTTGACAGATCACGTGGGATGTCAGACATGGTGTCAAAGAGAAAGATGCTCAGTATGCTTTGACATTTCATCATGAATAGACTTACTAACGAGCAAAGCTTGCAAATCATTGAATTTTATTACCAAAATCAGTGTTCGGTTCGAAATGTGTTTCGCGTCCGTGTCCGATGAGCGATGAGGCTCATTTCTGGTTGAATGGCTACGTAAATAAGCAAAATTGCCGCATTTGGGGTGAAGAGCAACCAGAAGCCGTTCAAGAACTGCCCATGCATCCCGAAAAATGCACTGTTTGGTGTGGTTTGTACGCTGGTGGAATCATTGGACCGTATTTTTTCAAAGATGCTGTTGGACGCAACGTTACGGTGAATGGCGATCGCTATCGTTCGATGCTAACAAACTTTTTGTTGCCAAAAATGGAAGAACTGAACTTGGTTGACATGTGGTTTCAACAAGATGGCGCTACATGCCACACAGCTCGCGATTCTATGGCCATTTTGAGGGAAAACTTCGGACAACAATTCATCTCAAGAAATGGACCCGTAAGTTGGCCACCAAGATCATGCGATTTAACGCCTTTAGACTATTTTTTGTGGGGCTACGTCAAGTCTAAAGTCTACAGAAATAAGCCAGCAACTATTCCAGCTTTGGAAGACAACATTTCCGAAGAAATTCGGGCTATTCCGGCCGAAATGCTCGAAAAAGTTGCCCAAAATTGGACTTTCCGAATGGACCACCTAAGACGCAGCCGCGGTCAACATTTAAATGAAATTATCTTCAAAAAGTAAATGTCATGAACCAATCTAACGTTTCAAATAAAGAACCGATGAGATTTTGCAAATTTTATGCGTTTTTTTTTTTAAAAAAGTTATCAAGCTCTTAAAAAATCACCCTTTATATTTAGGTATCTCGATTTCATCTTCGTGTTTTGCGCGCCCCACCACTGCTTCTCAATTTCCTTAGCTTTGCTTTGCGAAACGCTGTATTGGCATTTTTTTTTTTTTTTGTTTTTTTGTTGCAAAGCTGTTGTTGCTTTGATTTTGTGGTTAACATTTTGTGGATGATGTGTGAGAGATCACCGTTAGATTTGTATTTCGCCGTCGCATCGCCGAAGTGGCTGAAAGGGTTCACTTACAAATCCCTTTAAGTGGAGTAGACTGCATTGTTGTTGTTGGCGGCCATTAAATGGCAGCAAACAATGGAACGAAATCTGCCTCGACAAATATTGTAATAATTGTAAGCAGATTTCAGTGGGATGTGTGATAATTCCAAATCAGTGGCCTCCTTAACCTTAAAGCGTATAAATCGGTCTATAAAATTATCATTATAAACTTACCGTAGAAATTTACTAATCCATAGAGTTGTGTAGACTTGTTTTAGAGACTTTAATATAGTTCAAAAATATCGCACCGCGAAAGTAGGAAGTGGACTAACACAATTTGAAGACAATATATTGACCGTAGGAGACCGTCTCGTAACAATAAGTGTGGTTAAGTGAGAGTAGGAAAATGTCAACACATAGATCATCTGCAAGGAAAATCCACGAATGAGCTGATTGAAACTCTCGGTTATATTGTCTCCCTAACTCAATAGTTTCTTTCAGTATTTTAGCCGTATAATAACCTCCATGAGGCTCATTTTGAAAGAGGATTTGAGCTTTTCCAATGTAATTAATTAAGAAAAGTTCAAGCAGTGAATATTGAGTAGCTGATTAATGCTTCAGTAAAAAAAGTCTAAGTTCAAATATCACTCATACAATTATAATCATAGAATTAAGGAAGTCGATGTCACCATCCAATGAATTGATGTGATGGAGATCGAGAGAAGGACTAGTGCTAGTATAGATTCAAGTGAAGCATTGTGTATATACAGGATGGAGGATAAAGCAAGTAGCGAAGCGTGTAGAATTTCACGCAAGTGAGACCATTCAATTGGGTGTGACCAAAAACGATTATTTTACATACTGCTCAAGGAGAAACGCCTTCCAGTCAGAGACGAAGTGTCCTCCGGGTAGCCAAAAAAACAGGGGAGCCAAAGTGATTAGACGAAACAACTCTCGCCAGAGCTGTGCGCTGGGTTTTGGACCCAAAAAAACAAACAGTCGTCGCTACTTGGCTACCACGTCAGTGTTGACAGTCATAACTTTTAAGTCGTAGATAATTTCGTCTATCTTGGAACCAGGATTAACACCAACAACAACGTCAGCCTCGAAATCCAACGCATAATAACTCTTGACTACAGGTGCTACTTCGAACTGAGAGTCCGACGAAAAAAGACCAAATTTTGCAAGTCACTAATCATTCCCGTCCTGCAATATGTTGCATTTGAAAACATGTCTCGCTCTAGGCGACCTTCGACCTCTTCAACTAATGAAAGATATGATGATGATATGGTGCTTGTCAGGCAAATGTTGGAGAAATGGCAAGAGAGCTCGACATCTCTCGCGAGTCCGTGCGAATAATTTTGGATATGAAACAGGTTCTTGCTCGACTCGTCTCGATATAGCTGATTTTTTTTTTTTTTTTAAGATTATCGTAAACAGGTCTCTTTGACAAGCTTAATCGCGAAGCCGATCCCACATTCATGGAGGGCATTAAAACTGCCGATGAGGTGAAGATCGTTGTTTTTTTTTCAATATTCGTCGTCTGGTGCATCATGAATTTGTTTCGTAGGGACAGACGGTTAATAATGAGCTCTATTTGTCCGTACTGAGGTATTTGCGTGAGAACATCCGTCGAAAATGGCCGGAAATGTGGAAGAACAATTCATAGATTTAACACGATGATAATACACTATCGCATCGAACCACGACTGTGACCGAATTTAAAGCCAAAAACGCAATGAATACCATCCATCAACCCCCAAATTCACAAGATTTGGCTTAATGTGATTTTTTCTTACTCCCCAAACTAAAATTGCCGATCCGGGAAACCCGTTTTCAGTCGATCGGAGAGATAAAACTAAATTCTCTAAAGAAGCTGAAGACCATTCCAAAAAGTGCTTGGAAGTGAAGTCAGATGGCTTAAGAAACAAAAATCAGGTATTTTAGAGGACCATTACAGCAAAGAACCGCTAGCGGGAGGGATTGGCCCACACCTCAATAGATACTCTTAAAGTAGACTCTTGGCAATGAACAATGAACAGACAAATCACTCAATGGATAACATTCACTGTACACGGAAATAAGATCTATAATAACAAAGCAAGCTCATCAGGAAGCCGGTCATTCAGCGATACTTTTAGAGTTCCTAAATAGATTCTGCTTTCATTTTTCTATAAACACATTTAAATATGTACATATGTATTTGCTTGTTTGTGAATTTACAGATTACAAAATGCTGTGGACAATGCTTTATTTGCTCAATTGATTCATAATGCATTTAAGCGAACCAGCCAACTACACACACACCCGCACACACGCATTGGGAGTACCGTTTATCAGCAAAGCATTGTTGTCGGCAGGACCCACGCCCTCTGCACCCTTCGACGGCCGCTGCATTTGTCATTTATTGAATTTATGATCTGCCATTTTGCCGATATTGTCACACACACACAGAGACAAACACAGACACATATATGTATGTATGTATGTATATGCAAATTAATGGCGTATGTGTGTGTGCGTATTTTTCATTTTATTTGATAATAATTCAATTTCCCATATTTTATTGTGACATCACTCATTTCAAATGACAAGCAAAGAAGCCACTGCAGCAGCAACGCCACCACCGTCACCACAGCCAACAGCAACAACAACAGCAGTCATGAATGCGACGAACAACAACGAATAAACAGTGCGAAGCCAACAACAAAACATAATGAACACTCGCAATAGCAACCAAGTGGCATGGCAACTACCCACACATACACACACACACACGCACCCATTCACATTGAGCAGTGTTGCTGATATCCTGTTTCTGTTGTTGAGGCCGTGTTTGAGCCTTACTTCAGAGCTTGCTGTTGTCGAGCATCGTTGTTGTTGTCAGCTAGCTGTTGTTGTAAATAAAATTGTTGCCAATTTATAAGGATTTCCTGCAATTTTCCAACTGTTTACAACACGTTACTCATAATTTCCAACACATAAACAACGCACACACACACACACAAGCCTATAGCAATCTTATCAAGGACTAGACGCATGAATGCATGTTATGCGCACTATGTATTGTAGAATGCCAACAACAACAGCGCCTACTTATGGGCTCGACTTGTGCACACACACACACATGCAGTGGCAGAGGCAGAGGTTCGAGTAGTACTTAGAGGTGTCTAGCAGTGAGTCGAGCTCTTCACAAATACACATAAGTGTGCGCAAATAACGGAATTGTGTCGTTTATAGATATTAGTAAATTACATTTGTTGTGTGCGTGTGTGTGTGCGTGTATGCCTATTGTTTGCCGCTTTATTTGTAATCATTACAATGCCTGTGTGTGTGTGTGTGCATTCTAGGATGAAATGGCTGGAATCTACTTGTCTGTAATAAATTTAATTTAAACATTTACGCATTCGAGCAGCTTGACACACAACGAAATCCACCAGCAGACACGGTCACGTACGGATTCACCTATTTTGATGCCGGCTTTATCATGTTTAGCTCTTCATATTGACACGAAAGCTCTGTTCTCAACAGTACTATAATAGAGAGTCAACTGCAATTTCATCAGAGATCTGTATTATAACGGCAGTTAGTCAAACTCAGTGCCTTTTGAATTCCCAGCTTGCTGCTGGCGACCAAATTTATTTCCAGAAAATCCAGTCGATTCTTCCTCTTTATGGGCGTAGAGACCGCTTACGAGGTTATAGCCGAGTTTACAACAGCGCGCCAATTGTTCTCCCTTTGCGCTGTTTGGCGCCAATTGGAAATGTAGCAGGTCCTTCTCCACATGGTCTTTCCAACGGAGTGGAGGTCTTCCTCTGCCTCACCTGTCGGGTACTGCATCGAATACTTTCAGAACTGGAGTGGTTTCATCCATTCGAAGGACATGGCCTAGCCAGCGTAGCCGGTGTCTCCTAATTCGCTGTACTATGTCAGTATCGTCGTATAACTCACACAGCTCATTGTTCCATTTGATATTCGCCGTGCCCAAAACGCAACAGACAATAAATCTTCCGCAGAACTTTTCTCTCGAAAACTCATTAGTCGACTTATCAGATGTTGACATTGCCCATGCCTCTGCACCACTTAGCAGGACGGAAATAATTAGTGACTTATAGAGTTTGGTCTCAATTCCCACAAAACTCATTAGTCGACTTATCAGATGTTGACATCGCCCATGCCTCTGCACCACTTAGCAGGACGGGAATAATAAGTGACTTATAGAGTTTGGTCTCAATTCCCACAAAACTCATTAGTCGACTTATCAGATGTTGACATCGCCCATGCCTCTGCACCACTTAGCAGGACGGAAATAATTAGTGACTTATAGAGTTTGGTCTCAATTCCCACAAAACTCATTAGTCGACTTATCAGATGTTGACATCGCCCATGCCTCTGCACCACTTAGCAGGACGGGAATAATAAGTGACTTATAGAGTTTGGTCTCAATTACCTACTCAGTCCGAAGAAGCACCTGTTGGCTAGAGATATTACGCGTTCGATTTCAAGACTCACATTGCGGCACTTTTCCAACTGAGGGACCGGACATTCCAGGTTAATGCCTTAAATTGTAATCCTCAACACGTTTGCAGGGGTCGTCATCCAGATGGGGGGTAACTTATCCGAAGCTGTTTTCTTCCTTTCATTGGGGGTGTTTTTTACGTGGCGGGTCCAAGTCCAGCGCACAACCCTCGGAAGGGATGTTGCGCCTTCTCACTCCAGCTCGCCTTCAAAGGGATGCTATTTGGCTATCCAGAGGTTACTTAGTCTACGAGCGGAAGTCGTGAGCTGCTTGAGTCATATGTAAAAGGATCGATTCTGGCTACTCCGAAGTGAATGGCGCTCACAGAACTTTTTTCACTTCTGTGAACTTCTACGCAGGTCTCCATCCTCTAAATCAAGAAAATCCAAGAACCCTACGGATGTTATAAAGAGGTTTAAAAAGGTTCATTGAGATTGCACCGGAGCCATTTCTTCTTCCCGCACAATCAAAGTCGACACTTTAAAAAGTGCGGAACATCAATAGCTGACTGTTTAATTGGCACCTTCCAGAGGACTTAGTCTACATCTGTGGACTAAGTCTTCGCCAATGTTAATAGTGCAATGCAATGAAAAAAATTACTGTTATGCGGAAATAAAAAGTCCGCCTAGTATTACTGTATGAACCTCCAACGGTATTAAGTACTTTCGAGAAACTCTGGTCACAGGAAAATCGAATATTTGTTAATGAAGAGTTCCTTTAAATCTTGAATTCTACCTTTAAGCGTGCCGATCTTCAGCCGAAGCTGCTTGAACCAATCCTTGAAGAATTACATAGAACATTGCGCGCCGTCACTTTTGGGCAGAAACAACATAAATATCAACCGAAATTCCCGTCTACACCTCTACCGAAAGGTGTGTTTGTGTATGTGAAAATGACAAGCGTCAACAGCCCGAACATCGAGAGTAATTGGGTGTTTATAGTGCGTGAGTGCGGTTAGCCGAGAAGCACAAACAAAATCAACGGCGCTATCAATTTGACAAACAAACCGCATACGAAAACATTTAGGAGAAGCATTGAAGCCAAACGGAAACGGACACATGAGCTGGATAAGCAAAAAATGAAGCGTTAAGGAAGTGGCTGAGAAAATAAACACACCCACACACACACACACACACACACACACATAAGGAAAGCCCGTGCTAAGATGAATGACAGCGTCAGGCAGCACTGCGACCGGGCGACTGACAGTGATTTCATTCTGCTGCTGAATATGTGCGAGCATAGTGGTGTGGGGGGAGGATGGCGTAGCTGTCAGCTTGCTAGTGAACTTATCAGCGCCGTGATCTGGTAAAGCTCAATGCGAGCCAAAGCATATCACAGCAAATGTAATGTAATCCTTTCTGTACTGTCACGCTGTTGTAATTTCATTGAGGTGCGTTACAAATTTCATTCGCCAAGCCACTCAACCCAGCCACGCACGCATACATGGCAGGCATGTGTCTTCGCACCCACGCACACATACACTTATATACACGTGTGGAGCGTCTTCTTTTGGTTTCATTCGCTTTTTTCTTCCGTTCTTTGTGGCAAGTCATTGTGTTGAAAAATTGTCGCAATCACCAACAAGCAATGGCGACATGGAGAACGCAATCAACGCGCCTGCCACGCCCACTCAGCCTGCCATTCAGCCATGGACAGGATGTCAGCTGCGCTGATGATGCCTCCAAAGCCTACCCGTCGGGCTAAGTCGAGTGGCAAGAGATGACTGGAGTTGTTGTCGTTATGTGGCTTGTTGTTGTTTTTGTGGTTTTGTTTTCGATTTAATGCCGCAAGTGTTCCATTAGGCGGCAAAACATGTGTCTTCTTCTGGCTTTACATGTTTCGGGAATACAAGAAAAAATAAATTAATGCGATTTATCATTTCGTTTTTGATTTATGTCATTTTATGTGCGAGTAAGTAGTAAATACATCGTAGCGCTTCAAATTCTCCCCTATTAGACAAGTTTGAAGTGGAAGCTGGCGCAGGAATTAGAGAACTTGATCCGAAAATGGACTCCCAAAGCATGTGAACTGCAAAGCGCTGAATGGAATTGAAGTTTCAATCTTTAATTATGAGTAATTTCGAAAAGCTGAGAGGCGCAAAAAGAACGATAATGCTCAATCAACTACCGTAGTTTGGTAAGATTCTCATATAGCCGAGTTTACAACAGCACGACAGCCGTTCTTCCTTTTCGCTGTTTGGCCTTCAATTGGCTCCAAGTGTAGCCAAGTCCTTCTCCACCTTGCTTTTTCCACGGAATGGAGGGGTTCCTCTTCTTCTGCTTTCCCCGGCAGGCACTGCGTCGAATATTCTTAGAGCTGGAGTGATTTCATCAATCCTGACAACATGACCTAGCCGCTGTCTCTTAATTCGCTGAACTATGCCAATTCCGTCGTATATCTCGTACACTTCATCGTTCCATCGAAGGCGGTATTCGCCATGGCCAATGTGGAAAGAACCATAAATCTTCCGCAGAACCTTTCTCTCGAAAACTCGCAACGTCGATTCATCAGATGTTGTCTTTGCACCATAGCAGGACGGGAATGATGAGTGACTTGTAGAGTTTGTTCGTTGTTCGTCGAGATGGGACTTTAATTCTCAATTGCCTGCTCAGTACGAAAAAGCAAATATTGGCAAGAGTTATTCTGCATTGGATTTCGAGGCTGACATTGTTGTTGCTATTCATACTGGTTCCAGGATAGACGAAATTATCTATGACTTCGAAGTTATGACTATCAACATTGACGTGAGAGCCAAATCGAGAGTGCGACAACTGTTTGTTTGACGGCAGGAAATATTTCGCCATGCCCTCCTTCACTACTATACCCATTTACTGCCTCTCCTTATCCAGTCTGGAGAAAGCAGAACCAATTATATCAACATCGGTGTACTCCAGCAGCTTTATTATTTGCTCCAGATGTAGATTGAAGAATGCGCACGATAAAGAGTCACTTTGTCTGAAATCTCATTTGGTTTCGAACCGCTCGGAGAAGTCCTTTCCAATCCCGATGGAGCTTTTGGTATTGTTCAATGTCAGTTTACATAGGCGTATTAGTTTTGCGGGGATACAAAATTCAGAAGTCGCGGCATAAAGGCAGCGTCTTTTCTTGCTGTCAAAAGCAGCTTTGATTATCTTTTCATGGTCATTGAACTCACGAGAGGTCATAGACCTGAGGAGAGGTTGCTCCCTTCACTAAAGGCGAAGAAAACGGTAATTGTCCTAACTAAAGATCATTGACGTCAGGAAGGGTTGTTGTATTCGCTAAATGGTCATTGACCTTCTCAAAGCTCGTTGAATTTGGGAAGAGTTGTTGTCCTCTCCTAAGATAAACCAAAGCTAGGTTCAAACGAGGTCCAGCCAGTGCTCACTGCCAAACTAAAAATGAAATAATGATTTCCCTTCATTTGGATAAATAATATATCAATAAGGACGTCACATAACTTAACACAAATAGACTCTAAAATGAGTTAGTTTTCATCTAAGAAGTTTCGGCTATGCCATATGAACGTTCTCGAATACTCAAAAATGTACTTGGCTAAGAGCTCACAGGAAACTAAATGTAGGCATGACAACAACTTCTTGCCGTATTTTCGATCCTACAGGATACCAAGCAACGCCTTAAGCCAGAGTTTTGCACAGTTTACTAAACAGATGCAGCCATCTGCTGTGCTTTTACCAGAGCATTTGTGCTGCTTGGCGCGTGCACCTTTGCCCTGACATGCCCCTGGCTCAATCAGTTACTCATTGTGCCGTCTGTTATTTAATTTTCATATTTATTGTTCACACAAAAGCACTTGCAATGCTACAAAAACACCAGCAGCAGCAGCAAGGAATTAATGGACAAGAAGATGTGGTAAGTGCACACATAGGTGGCAGGCAGCTTGCGGCACGTTGCTACACACATGCTGTAGTAGTAGTATTGTCGGTTTGTTAGTGTTGCCCTTTGGCCATATTGTCTCGCTGGACTATGAGATCTCATTTCCACTTTCCGAAGGGCCGACAAATCCATCGGGCCACTCATGCATCCATTTGCTAAGCCCACACAACCTCTGTGTGGCACAAATTTAGTATCACTTATTATGTAAACTCAAAACAATCCAAATCCGATTAAATACAAGTCTGCAATGCCATAACAAACCAACCAACCAAACGGAGAGGTGCGCGTGCAAAGAAGACCAATAAAAACGGCAACCGATGGAAGAGGCAGTGCGGCGGAGCGGTGTAGAGGCTTCGGAGTGCATGCTTATTGTGCATACAATAAACAATGTGGCACTCTTCGTAATCCTCGTCATATCCCTCAGCCTAGCCATTGTGCACGTCAATCAACGCGCTGCTTGGCCAACAGCAAAACCAACAGCAACAACAGCAACAGCAACAATAATAGCGGCAAATATGTCCGATTTAGTTGTTGTTGGTATTTGCAAACCAACCAGCCAACCAGTTGCTTGCCAACAAGTGTCTGCTCGTGCCAAACGTGCCTTGCATTCGTTACCCCTGCATGCCCCCACCCTCTCATACACACACCGGACTCTGTCTCTGTGTGACCTCGATACCCGGTCCGGCCTGGCTGATGTGCAAGTCGCCCTGCTAATTAATATTTAAATGCAAAAGTTCCAATGTACTGACCAAAACTGCGTTGCAATCAGTCCTGGTTCGCACGGCTATGCATTTACGCAACACACATTCGCACGCGTGGATGAACGCATACATACAGACGGGTGTGCTATTTACCAAAGCGGCAACGAAGGATTTGTGGCCGAAAATGGTGACAACGAAGCACGTTTCCGAGGTGTGTGCGGGGACAGCGTATGGAACGGTAACGGCGAGTGGCGAGCAAGTGGAGCGGTTGGTAGTCGACAAAACGGGGAGCAGGGAGTTGTTTTCAAAGAAAACGCGCTGCAGACTGGGACGAAATCTAAATTTCTGGAGTTTCATTAAAAAAAAATGATTTAAATGTTTCAATGTGTTAGGACTAGGTCTGATGGCTGATAGAAGATCGCAAGTGGACTGCTCTATGTTGTCTTTTGCGAAGCCATAAAAAGAAGAATTCCTGTGTTCGAACTTATAAATTATAAAAATACTTAGGAGCCAATACAAATTTGCACAGACGCTTAATTTCCACACTCCCACCAGTTCGATAGGATGTCTTAAGATATCTGCTCCCAGATGTTTAAGTCTTGCCTCCCAAACGCGGGCCAGTCAAGAAGGAAGTGTCGGGTTGTTTCCACCTCATCTTCTTCCATGCAGCTTCAACACATGCCGCCTGGTAAGATTCCCGACCTTACAACATGGACGTCAATAGAACAATGGGCTGTTAAGAACCCCACAACTAGAGAGACGCTAGCCTTACAAAGGGCAAAAAGATCACTAGATCTCCTGCGATCGATTTTGGGTAAATTCAATTAAATAGAAAAAATTCTATATAAAACAAATTATATTTCATTCGATTTCGGTTACAAATCATCTGAGTTATACTAAGCAGACAGTCTCATGCCGAAAACCGAAGCTTGGCACATTTTGAAATTCTCACAGTAGCATTAATTAACGGACCCACTGTGCGAAGTTACACAATACGGAAGGCTTGCAACATTTTATACCATTAGTGGGCGATATATAACTGCACATTTGAAATGGCAACAATATCTGCTTAAGCACAAGTCGAGGTAGTCGAGCGGCTAAGGTTTACAACTCAAGCCGAATATGCGCGCGGTGTTGCATGTGTGGCATTTAGACACTAACATCTGTGCGAGTTTAACCCAAATGCAAGTTGGTGCAGGTGACGGTGACGGTGTCGGTGGCGGTGCTGTTGGTTAGGTCGATTGCTACAACCACAACGGTATTTCTAGCGCCGGCCATGCAACTCTTAAGCCCAATTGCCGCAATGAGCTGGCAAATAAGCTCGGATAGAGTGATAAAGGTTGGCTTTGCACTTGTCCAGATGCACTTGAGGTTTCCGTGGTCATCTAAGCACGTTCGCTAAAACAACAATACAATACAAGGATGAACATGTGTCGCGCCGGTAAAGGAGATACAAATTAAGCGACTAACGTAACGGAGCTACAATGGGTTGTAAAATATGTTTTTGCTCGTTTGAGATTTGGTTGATATAAGAATTAAAATTGATAACGAATTTATTATCCTTCAAAATATTTCCCGTAACTAAAAAATACTCTTTTGTGTTCGTTTGAGCCAATTTCATAGCGCTTCGTCTCAAATGGTTCAAGCAAGGTCGAAGAATGATTTTAGAACTTTGCCGAATCAAAACTGTACATTCAATTTTGTACTTGTCTCCTATTGTTTCCAGTGCTTGAGCTTTTGTTAGATTTGGTTCATCACAGACCCCGCAATGCACCGCAACCAATTTTTGCCCAAGTTTTCTTGCACATTCATATGAAATTTTCTCATGCTCTTGTCCAAAACTTCCACAAGCTTACAGCATGTAGATTGATCTTGTGATATCACATGGCTTTAATAGTACTGGTACTTGCTGAAACATGTAATTGATTATGCTATTCTCTAGTTGCTTAAGTCAAACATTGAAAAACTCCAAATGGCTTAGATGTCAATGTTCAATCTAGCCTTGGAAGCCAGATTAGTTGATGTCTTTTTCCTCTTTATTGACGTAGACAATACTTACTGGGTATCAAGATATTGGTACGAGTCGATGTTAAGGACCGTCCGCACGTCTAAAACACAGTCCTCCGCCTATTACAACATGATTGATCCGGTTGGTGATTTTTCGATCCGGAGACAGCCAGGTACCTTGAGGAATTTCCCTATGCTGAAATTTAGTACTACAGATAACCCTTCTTTGCCCAACCTGGTGTCAACGTCGCCAAGCACGATTTAAACTTCGGGAGCAGCTCTCATAGGTACGCTCATAGAAGACATCTTTGGTCACATCGGCCCTCTCTTGCGTCGAGGCGTGGACGCCTGTTGAAGAACTTCGCTTTAACGAGGACATCAACCAGCTGGGGAGCGGCACCTTCCCAATTAAGGGACCGGACATTCCAGGTCCTTAAATCGTAATCCCTGATGCGTTTGCCGTGGACGTCATGAAGAGGGGGGTCTCTCACCTAAAGCTATTTTTTCGTTTTCAATGGAAGCGTTTTTCACCTGGCGGGTCCCAAACTCTGCGCACAGTCCTGGGTAGAGATGTTTCGCTTCTCACTTGCATGAACTTCTACACATGATTCGATCCTCCCATAATTAATTGATATGCATTTGAAAAATAAATGAAAAGCACGGTTCCTATTTTTAAGACATAATTTGGGTGTACTAATAACGGTATCGGTGTAAGGCATCTGCTTCTTAGTTTCACCGGGACCTTAGATTGTCCAACAAAACTGGTCTTCAAACTCAAAAATCGCAGTTGAGAACTTTTATGCGTGTATTTGGCTCGTTAATGATATGTCAACAAGTGTAACGGCTTTCGCCTTTTATAAACGCTGCAATTACATACACATTTTCATACGTGTGTATGTATGTATATGCGTAAAAAGAAAAGCGAGAATTTGGGATGCTCGAACGCACTCGTTGTACACAAAATGGTCAGCGGTGTACTTTTCCTCGGCAGACCTACTCTTCATGCATGCGAGTGCCGTTAAAGAGCGCTGCATGTGCGTATGTGTGTGTGCACCTATGTGTGGGTTCGTACACTTGTCATTTTATTTGAGAACGTGCGGTTGAAATGACTTTCTTGAGTGTGTGTGTGTGCGTGTGACAGTGTCTTCTGATTATGCAGGGCGTGGCATGTGAACGTAGCATGCCACATTTCCGCTTATTTAATTTTGTATAAACAAAACGCCGGAAAAGCGGAAAGTGGCGAGTGAATGAGCTCCGCACACTCGGCAGTTTGTGCTCCTTGTGTTCGCCCATATTTCGCGCCACATAAAATTCTTATGTTCCATCAAATGAAGTCGATGTACGAGGACACTCTAGCACACGTGGGCACGCACAAACACGCTGTTTCGTTGCTGCTCCACTGTCTCTCGGTGCGCACGGCACCATCACTGCGGTCGGAGGTTGAGTTCGGAGCTCGGAGCTCGCAGCTCGCAGCAGTGAATTGAAATGAAATGTAATGTCTAAAGTGTTTATTTTTGATATTCGACTCTTATGTTGCCTATCACTTTGTGTTATGTCGATATTTCTTTTTATTACGTATTATTTCAACATTTTATGGCAATGTTCGTTCGTACGCACGAACGAGGAGACGGACGATTGAACAAACGAACAGTTAAATAAATATTTGTATGGAAATATATTCGTTTGTGTATAAGTATGCATATAACTGGCGAAATGTTCCAAATTTTATTTAATTACCGTCGGAAGACTTACCACGAATCTCCGGAATAATTAAGGTTTTCTCCCATAGTAATATTTAATAATATTCTTCCCGTAGACGCAAATAGGAGCATTTTTTAATTTAGATTTTACTATTAGGTTAACTTTCTAACGAATCATCAGCGAATTTCTTCCAATTAAGGAAAATTTTTCAAAACATACAGTTCTTACCCTTCGAGGAATACATTGCTCACAAAGAGAGGTTGAAAGATCGAGCTCTCTCATGATTTTAGTAAATGCAAGTTACCTTGATATCAATTTTAGTCCACGCCCTAAAGACTCACCTAGTCACTGAGTCTAGCAAACCACCAGTATGGCTTCCGCTAAGTACACAGCACACCACAGCACTTAGCAGATATTTAGTTCATGGCCTCAACCAGAACCACCCCGCAGGAGGACGATCTTCGTAGCGTTGGACTTGTCAAAAGCCTTTGGCGCAGTTAGCCACCTAACGCTACCTGAGGACATCGAAAAATCTACGCTCCCTCCAGAGTTGAAGAAGTGAACTATGAACTACCTGAAAAACTCTTAATTGATAAGAATTAAACACGGCGTTCCGCAGGATGGTGTCTACTCCCCGTTGATATTTAACTTCTACCTATCGAAACTCGCTCAATCACCATAGAGAATTTCTATCACCTCGTACGCTGATGATGGCAAAATAATGACATCGCACAATGGAATCGACGGCTCACAAGTAAACGGTTATTAATCCGATGTTTCTCGTTTCCTCGCTGCACGACACCTAGCCCCCTCAACCACTAAATCCACAGCGACCATATTCACAAACTGGACGAAGTAATACAGACTTGACCTTAATATTGCAGTCGATGGCGTTAAAATTCCGACTGTCAATAACCCTAAGATTTGAGGTGTGATACTGACTCTCGACTGCCCGTTTTTTTCACTCCTCACACGACCGCAATTATTGCCAAAGTGCAGAGCCGCAACAAAGTCCTCAAGTCGCTAGTCGGCAGCTCATGGGGAAAAGGCAAGAAACATTGCAAGGCAATCGGCGGGCCGGTCTTTAACTCCGCCGCACCAACATAGTCGCCTGGATGTAGTGAAACGCAGACGAGGAAGCTTCAGACATGCCAGAACACTGTACCACGGACTATAACGGAATGCCTCTTCGTGATGATTAACAGTGAAAACACTAAATAGTGCCACATGAAGTTTCGAACCCAAAGCAGAACTCTGTTGGAGATTAAATAAAACTCAAGTAATATAAAATTTAAGTTACGTCTAACTCGTCGATGAATATTGGTTTCATTGGAAAGAGTTGCCTGGTGCATATTAAATATACTTAAAAGCAGTACCTTACTGAGATACCGAGAGCTGAAGAAGGAAGCGAGACGCATTTGCAGACAAAAAAGAGAGAGGGCGAAATGCCAGCCAGTTAAATGGCTTTGAAATCATAACACCAGCCGATGGATTGCTGGCTGAGAACTGATAAAGAGCATGTATTAGCTTCTTTGTAGATTGTGGTCGGACAAAAGCATGCCCGACGATTGGAATTTAAGTGTGCTCTGCCCAATCCCTAAAAAAAGAGACCAACTACCGTGTGATAAGCCTCCTCAACATCGCATATAAGGTTCTATCGAGCGACCAGTGCGATAGATTGAAGCCCACCTTCAACAAACTGCCTTTATGCTGCTAATTCTGAATTTGGTATCCCCTCAAAACTAATACGGCTGTGTAAACTGACGTTGAGCAATACCAAAAGCTCCGTCAGGACCGGGGAGGATCTCTTGGAGCCGTTCGAACCAAACGAGGTTTCAGACAAGGCGACTTCCTATCGTTCGACTTCTTCAACCTGCTGCTGGAGAAAATAATTCGAGCTGCAGAACTTAATCGAGTAGGTAGAATCTTCTATAAGAGCGTACAGCTGCTGGCGTATGCCGATGATATTGATATCATTGGCCTCAACAACCGCGCCGTTAGTTCTGCTTTCTCCATACTGGATAAGGAAGCGAAGCAAATGGCGTTACAAGTTTTCGAGAGAAAGGTTTTACGGAAGATTTCTAGTCTTTTGTGCATTGGCGACGGCGAATACCGCAGTCGTTGGAGCGATGAGCTGTACGAAATGTGCGACGTCATTGACATAGTTCAGCGAATTAAGAGACAACGATTGCGCTTGCTAGGACACCGTCGGAATGGATGAAAACACTCCAGCTCTGAGAATATTTGACGCAGTACCTTCCGGTGGAAGCAGAGGAATAGGGAAGTCTGCTTGATGTCAAATTACATAAAAAAGTTTTCAGAATGACGGTTATATCAAGATTTTGAGATATTCAGAAGTAAAGAAGAAGATCTTAAGGAAATTTAATATGTCCATGCAATCTGGCTTTAACGAAGAAATGAATTTATTGTCTGATTTACAATATTTTCGTACTGAAAGGGGCAAACATTGTCAGACTATAAATAACCGATTTAGTGAACTTAAAGGGATTAGTTTTTCAACGGTAATCACTAAAATGAACAACTTTTCGAATCAAGTGTAGCATACCGTTATGAATTATGTGCAAGGAAGTCTAAATACATTGTTTATAGTATAAATATTTAATCAGATGTTCAGAGTTTCGCTTAAAGCGCCGAATATTACGTACACACACATACACACATATCATATCTCTAGGATTTGAAACATTTTTGTGTAAAAAGAAGAAAAGCTGCTATTTATAAATGTAGGATGCACAGCTATTCACATGAACTAATAAGATATTTGAACAAAAAACGGAAAGCGGAAGACGAAAGCATTTTGCTGCATTTGGAAGCGATGAAAAGGAAAAATAGACTGGAGAATTCAAAGTGCACAAAGAAAGAGCGACGAAGGAATTTGTCTGTACACATGGGTGTATTTAAATGGAAATGTTCGCGCTCAACATTCGAGCGTGTGTGTGTATGTGTGATGGCATAGAGTTCCGCTGTTGCGTAAGAACAGTTGCTCCATTTCTCAGCGCTCAGCTTCGAAGACATTTGCGTGCCGAGACGCGCTGCCACATACACACGTTATGTACAAATGTATGTACCACTATATAGGGATATACGGAGATGTCCTTTGTCGTCAGCTTTCCGTGCGCGCGCTTTCGAAATTGTCCACGAAGTCAGCGGCTGCGTAGCTCAACTAGTTGATTGGGCCGCCTGCCGCGTACCAGCAGCAGCAGTGCGCTGCCGAAGTTTATTATTATACTTAAGCCTTTAAATTATACGGTATATACTATGTATACAAAACACACACAAGCACACACACACAGCCAAATGACAACGACAGCAAGCGTTTCCGGGCATAAAGTGCAACTTTTAAATTTTGGATACATTTTAAGAGAGATACAAGAATTATTTATATATTTACTCGAGCTGCCGCACACAGCAGCTGCTACAGTTATATATGTACGCACACATACTCGTATGTGTTTATGTTTGAAAGTGTACTTATAGTTATGCAGCACTTGTGCCACCAACAAAGAAGTCAGCGTTGTCCTCGTCGCAGATAGGAATGCCCTCAATTTTATTGTCAATCCAAAGTGCAGCTGACGAAAGTGGAAAAGGAAGCCGGGGCATTGCAAACATACACACAGAAGCACTTCTTTCGAGCATTCTGAGAACCCTCATGGGTTCAGCAGTGACCGGTTGTTGTCCTTTGCCTGGGAGTGGTATGTGTGTGTGTGTGCGTGTACATGGACGCTGCTGAAGTTTTTTACTTACACACAATGTCCACTTTTTCGACTGAAATGCCCATATTGAAAATTCTTATGACTTCGACACTGCTTCGCCGCACTTCAGCTTTGCTGGCACTCCAATCTCCGATACTATTGCCCACAAAGTGCCTGCTGAGCGGAACGAGCAACACACATGATACTATATCAATGGAGAGATGCCACTCGAGTCTTCTGAATGCGAATTTGAATGTATACTCGTAAGTCTTTCACTGCGTTGGCGGACGAAGATGCATGAACAAGTGAAGTTTAAGAAATTTTGGTAAATTTATGCAACTTTAGTGCAGAGAAAAATAGTTTTGCGGCATAGCCTAGAGATAAGAAAGGTACCAGGTATTTTCATAACTGATTTCTTCGAAGAGAGTAAGCTTTGCATTTAACTTCATAAATGTCTGGTTGGCAACGAAGACTAGACAGACCTAAAAAAGGAGCTTATATGTAGTTAAGTTAAATCAGAACCCAAAACAAAGTTTAGGTTAGGTTAATCTGGTAGGCCAAAAACCACGCATAGACCAGTTTGTCCCTTTGCGATACCAGATGGAGTTCACCTTCTAAGTCCAAGAGGAGTAGTAATCGTTTAGGATGTCTGCGCTTGACGTGAATTTTAACAAACTCTGCGGCCTCATTATCGAAACCTCCTAAAGTGTATCATACCGTGGGGATCCCAGATGCTTACAGCGTAGCATCAATGCGGTAAAAGTGCACAAGAGATGATCCATTGTTTTCCTGGTGCACTGCTCTAAGCATTTCCTACTTCTCGATCTATCAGGTGTGTGCCACAACCAGGCAGTGACCAGTTAGTATTCCCATCATGTTCCCAAAGTCTCTTCTATCAAGTGCCAATAGGAATTTTGTGTACTTCCGAACTAAAAAAAAAACTTGAAATGTTTCAATATAAGCCCTCAAGAATAGAGTTGAGGATCTATACCAGATATCGATCTTTATTTTGTTACCGGGATCAGGAATATCCTGTTAATGTTAAAATATGCACATATGTATAATTATAAGTTATATCGTAATAGCAAGAATCTAAAAACTTTAATATTCTTCTTTTTCTTCTACTTACGCGGTTATAGCCGAGTTTACAACAGCGCGCCAGGCGTCCTTCATTTTCGTTTTTTGGCGCCAATTGGAAATTCCAAGTGTAGCCAGGTCCTTCTTCACCTTTCCAAAGGTCTTTCTCTTTCCCTGCCTACCCCGGAAGCAGTGCGATGACTGTTTATTTCTCGATTTAGCTCTGCAGCTCGAAATATTTTCTCCGGAAGTATATTAGAAAAGTCGCACGTTAGGGAGTCACCTTGTCTGAAACCTCGTTAGGTATCGGTGGCCTCGAAGAGATCCTTCCCGAACCTGACGGAGCTTTTGGTATTGCTACTCGAACTTCTTCCTTGTGGGGAAATAGAACGTCTGCTTCATCGTCATCGATTGGGAAATCGAGTTTACCATCTCCTGGTGTTATGCTGCCATTCAACAGGTTGGAGAAGTGTTCCCTTCATAATTTCAGTATGCTCTGGGCATCAGCCACTAGATCACATCTGGGGGTACTATAAGAGTATGATCCGGTCTTGAAACCTTCTGTTAGTTGCCGCATCTTATCGACGTCGAACCTTCCTTGTGTATGTTGACGTACGTTTTTTGCTACACAAAAAGATAGTGGTCTGAATCAATGTTAGGAGCTCAGAACGTACGCACGTCCAGAGACGTATCTTCCGTCTACCACAACACAATCGATCTGGTTTGTGGCTTTCGATCCGGAGACAGCCAGATAGCTTTATGATATTTTCTATTTCCTTAAATCTCTAAAATTAAACTCAAAAATAAGAAAAAAAATCTGTCGAAAGTTTAGAAATGAAACGACAGAGTATAAATTGCTCTAAATTCAGCTGAAATCACAAAACCCAAAAATCATTTAATTTAAAAAAATGCACGCATATACATACATACATATATATGTATATACACAGGTATGATTTTATTTATATTCGCACACTTGTAAGTAATTGGTTTTGAAAAACCACACAAGCGTAATGTCTCCTCGCCCTCGCGGAAAATTTCTCAAAAATAATTTCCAGATGTGTATGCCCAATTTAAAGTTGGCGGTATACTAGACTATATGTATAGTATGTATCTATAAGCAGCCGCTGTACGTGTGAGGTTGCACATATTAATATGTGAAGAATTAGCACGACGACGAAGACAATGGGAAGTGGGAGACGCGCGACAATCTCTTGTGTCAATAGGGATAAAGTTTACGCCAACAAAAGGAGAAACTTCCAATGAACAGCAGCGTAAAGACAAACACACCAAGGAGAAGGAGTTTGCAGTGACGAGCACATTTCCATTTTCGCCACTTCTTTTTTAGCGAGAACCAGTGGCCTTTGCAACTTCACCATTTTGACAAATTATTTTCAAGCTAATTTACAAGTGGCGCGAGACATGTCAAAGCGAGGGGCGAAGTGAATATATACTATAGACGAACGCAGCCACAAAGGCCAACGAGTTGGCGGGTAGCTGTCTGCAGTGATATTGGACGAAGCCAGGAAAATAGAGCTTTGCAGGTTAAGACAACTAATGCTGACATCAGTGACATGTTTGCCCACATATGCACGCATACAACTATTATTGGCAAATACATATTTAAGAATTATATGCAGTTGGCGTTCAGCTTGTGCGCCCTTGTGTATGCAACGGAATTGAGCTAAGAAGAAACGAAGACGCGAACGCAAAAATTTGTTGAGCCAAAACGCTGACATATTCACTAGCGTAACTCCATCTTCCCCCTGCCCACTTGTCCCATCTGCGTTTACTCTCTAAATGGCAAGCGCTGTGCTTTGGCATTCTCCGCTCCGAAGTAGCCATTAATTTTGTCACTTTCGAAAGTGCTTTGACAGCGTTGGAGCGCTTTAAAATGACTGATGTGCATGCGGGCGGGTCGGCGGTTCGGTGGGTGGCTGTGGAAACAAAAACACGGCACTCGTCTTAAATTGACAAGGGGAGATGGATGAGCGTCGGGAATTAGCATCTTTTAGCTGTGTATGTGATTTGCTGTACATTTTGGCAAGCATACTAAATATTTCACTTCGACAGGTGCTATTAATCGTTGATTATGACGTGTCAGAGACGTTATCGATAATCCGTAAAAGTTTAAATTCTCGCTGAAATGCAAACGTGCGAACTTCGCAAGCACGGGCACTGTAAATATATATAAATTGTGGAATATTCTAAACAGTTAAAGGAATATGCTTCTTTTGCGAAACTTGCTCAGCCGTGAAAGTGATAAACTGAGTAAAAATTTAGATATTTTGCAGAATATCTTCGGCGATCTGAGTCAGTTAGTTTTGCAGAGTGGAACCTGAGTCACACTCTAAAAATGTCAAGGAAACTGGTAAGCAGGGATTAGGCAAAGTGGACTTTACCCAATCTCTAATGGGATCAAGGCAATGGTTATCTAGTCCCCGTTATTGCGATAAGATTCAAATAAGTTTTCATTAAGGTCATCCCACGGTAAGCCCAGGAAACGTGCTGTTTCGACGGAGTCGGACCATAAGGAGAGGGATGTCAGATATGTAGCGTTATCTGGATATGCAAAGAAGTGGTTAAAGTCTTACGGGGATCCGTTGCATGTTGGACATATAACCTGCTATATCCAAGACGAAGCATCGCAAGCGTCGCTCTCGATTCACGCGGCAACTCGCACTCATCCTCTGCAATGGGTGGTGGTTTGATTCCAAGTAAGCCATTCACTGAGAAGGAGGGAGGTGTTTATGGTTCCACTGTGAATGACGGTCAGTGCATGTCTGAAGTTATTTGCGTCCGCAGTCTTTCCGGCGTATTGTCTTATGACGTCGTCGTGGTTGAGGACCTCTTGATGCTCCTAGAAAGCGGTACCGCTTCAAACAAATGACTGCGGGGATGATTTCTACAAAAACACCACAGCAGAAACTGCTTGGAGAATAGTTCATTATGCTCCTTAGCTGGGAACATACGACACTACGTTGCAGATATTCGATGGGAGACATCAAGAGGCATCCCGTTATAGTCTGGAGTGCAGTGTTCTGGCATGCCTGCGACTTCCTCGTCTGCATTTCACTGCATGCAGGCGACCATATTGGTGCAGCGTAGTTAATTACGGCCGGTTGATTGCTTGTATTTTTGTGACTTATCTCTGGTTTGATATTTATGAATTTTAGGAAAGAAAATAAGTAGAGACTGAGCTTTAAGGTTGAAGATACGAAATCGGGAATTCTCGAAGCTGCCATTATATTAAGCATTCCGTCTAATATCCATTAAATACTATAATCCAACCAAAATTAAGCTAAACTAAAGCCCTTCTGTTCCAAATACACATACAGACCATACTAGACATATGTTCGCTTCAATGGAAGTAGATATGTGTGTAGCGATGAAAAATCAATTAAAACAGCATTGCAAAACCGAAACCTAATGGCTGGATCGGTTTAACAGCAATAATCAGGCGCTTCCTGGCGACCAACAATTTAATTAGGTTCAGCCAAACTTTCGATTAGAGTGCCACGCAGCAAACCTGCAACGAATTAACTAATTTACTGATGAAATCCATTAAAGCGCTCCAAACTGCACCTCACACGAGCAAACGAACACAGATACACATACACAAACACAAACACGGCGACAGTGGTGCCAACAAACATAACCTCATTAACGTTACAATTAAATTACCGGTTAATGTATCGCCACCGCAGACCGCACAGACGGCACAACAATCGCGGGCAAGCGCCACAAAGGGTACGGCGGGACGCTAGTGAGGCAGACACCAACAAGCCATTTAATTGTCCGCTGCCAAATGGAGCATGCAGACAATCAACAGTGTATGTAGAGCGAAAAAATCGCAGTAAAATGAAGTGAAGTAGCACAGCGTCGCGTAGATGGCGGTGGCTTGTCCGCGAGCCACACTGAACACTTGGCGAATGCATATTGGCGCATCTGCAGACCACAAAAGTGCACAATGAGAAATGAAACTGCTGCCACAACCATGCGCTCACACCAACAGCCCCCTACCCCCTAGGCGTGTGTGTTTGTGCGCAAGTGTCGCGCCAGCAGTGGCTGCAATGAAATCACGAAGGCGCTCAAGGAGAAATGCGCGCTTGGGCAAGGTCCAAAGTGCCGGGCAAAACCAAAACCGCACATGGCCAATACGACTGTGGCCATTACACCGAAAAATAAAGGAAACTCGCCAGCGAATTGCAAGCATACCTTGCGCCAGTGGCTGCGGGTGCGTGTGTGGGTGTGGATGTGCACATAGGTATTGCTGTCGTTGGCAGTGGCGAAAATGGCGCACTTCGAATGCTTGGCTGGCCAGTTGCAGTCGTTAAGTAACCGACCGCACAATGGAATTTCACACCAAGCTACACCACCCGACATCACCCCACCATGCTGCGAGCGCTCTGGCTCGTTCTGCTAACGGCTGCAATTTAATTGCACTCAATTTACACAACAACAGAAGAAGCGCCGCAACAACAGAACTTTATGAGCTGACAACATGGGCGACAATGGCGGCAGCGGCCGCAGCTGCAACGGCAACAAACAGCAAACAAACTTCCTCCTGCAACTTCCTGCGGTATGGGACTCCGGGAATTGTTTAACACATTTTCACTTCCGCCTGCAGCTGCGACTCCACCCGCCTCCCGTACGATGTGCGTGCATCTGTGTCTGTGTGTGTGCGGCGAATGCGTGTCAGCTCCAAAGCTCTACTTATAGTGGGCGTGTCAACGCCAACGTTCCAAAGTTGCCGCGTAGTGCAGAAGGTGGGGGTGGGCACATTGTTCAAGTGGAAATAATTTTTTATCGCTTACTCAAAACACTCGTTTACCGGCTTTTGGAATTTGTTGAAATGCAAGCGCACAGTGCGTTAGTTCCACAACAAATGGCGAATGCAATCAAGCCAGGGCCAGCCAGAAACAGAAAATTTTGTATTAAATTTTTTCCAAAAGGAAGTGACTTCTAAGATTGTTGCTTAAATGTTTTGTCGTTTTTGTAGAGGCAAAATTCTGTCGAGCTGACAGTCCTTGGCCGAATAAAAATCCGGGTCCATTTCGATTAGATGACAAGACTGTCGTAGGAACGGTGCTTAAATTTGTGTGATCAGCCCCTTGCTCGTTGAATTCTTGACCTATGAAATATATTTAGTTCCAATTAGCCTCCAGACATATGGTTAATACAATAGTCTCTGAATATTCCATACAATTATGACATTTTATTATTTTGTTAGTGATATAAAGACACTATTCAATTTTGATATGCCTTAGAAATGATTAAATAAAGTTCTTAAACCAACTCTAAGAAATTAAATTATTTTTAATTACCGTAACTTATTAAATTATAGTTAATTACTAGTAGTTGTATTATTTATATTATCGCATAAATAAAAAATAAGCATAAAAGCGTAAATTTAATTGTTTCTACATAACCTATAAAACGAGTTTATAACGATTTTCGGAGCAGTCAGTTCAGTCAGCAAAGTACATGTAAGTGCGTTAAAATTGATGGGTACCCGGGAGTGTTGCTAATATGTTCTTCTCTTTTAATTAGCGGTATGTGTGCTTGTCGACTGTCGCCAAACACTGTGTGATAACTTCAGCAGATTTGTCGTGCATATTCCTGCCACAGCAGCTGAATATGTATGTATTTTCCCTTGCTGTATGCGCATGTATATGTGTGCTCTGTGCAGCCGGCGGCGCTGCTGTTGCTCGCTGTATTTCAGCCACAAATCACTCCTGTGACACGATAAATCCACAGCACAAAAACGATTAATGTCCAAAGGAATGTACCATGGATTTGCGATATAAATCAGTAAATCCCTTTAATTAAAAGTTTACGCGAAAACTACGCGCAAAATTATTGCCACTCTCTCTGCGTGTTGCGTTTTGCGTGTGGGTGTGAGTATGTACATATGCACGTGTAAGGGTACGGTTGGGGTTATGTCTGTTCGCACTTTTAACAATTTATTGTATTCTTAGTCGCATAAAAATACTTTCTAATTTATTCGCTTTTAAAATCATGAGAACTTGGCGATTAAAAGTTCTGCGCTTCATTTAATCTACACTAAATTCACTTAATATTAGTATTGTGCCTATAAAGCAGGGTCTCGTGTATTGTTTTGTCTATTGAGAATTTCATTATACACGCTTGTCAAGTCTTAATTGGCCAATCAGTAATAAAAAAAAAATATGTTGTAACGCTAACTACATGTGTGTGTATGTAAAATTGGGCGAAGAAATTACTTGATCTACACACCGGTTCAACTTTCAATGACGCACAAAATATTTATGCCGCTCTTGCCCAGGTTGACACCTTCCAGTGCGCCTTCATGATGGGTTTTCATGTGGATTAGAAATTGTATGATCACATAGAAGAGATTATTGCGGTCGTAGGCGCATGTATGGATTTCCTTGTCGCTTATGAAGTTGAAACGTGGCTTTTGCGGATTCGTGCAGAGTATAGCGCAATGTGCTTTATTTTTGACGAGCGCCAGTGTTTCTTTTGCTGAGCGCTTCTCTTTGCCCATTATCACATAGCGACTGAAGAAGGGACGGCCACCACCTTGTGGTAAAGGCATGAGTTGACTGTCCATGTAAACGCAAAATAGATGGAATAAGATCTGTAAATATGCTATAATATTAGTGTGTGTTCGTAGTATGAATATATGTATGTGTGAACATACCGCCGAGTCGGTGGGTAAGTGCTCGTCCCATTTCAAACCGTGATAAGCAGCTCCAGAATTCCAACGGTAGTCCGAGATGCATGAGCCTTCTGCCAAATCCTTAATACGCTGAACCAAATACTCCTGATTGCTCGACATTTCCAAAAAGGGCAGAATCAAAGGCAACATTGGCATGTACTGATTCACAAATTGTTGATTTTCAACTGTTTTCTTAAGGCGTTCCAAACTAATGCCACCCATACGCATATCGGCAAATCCACGATTTTTAAATGATTCATCGATATTTTTGATTTCCTTTGATAAACGCTCCAAAAAAGTTGCAGACATCCACTGTAAAGAAAAATATAGGATGTAAGTATAGTCGTTTAGGGACTTGAAAGACAACTTTTTATTACCCTTCTCAAATTGGCTACATATTGTGATAATTTTTCGGAGGAGATGCGTCTAATCACTTCCGAGTTGCTATCCATGAATTTAAGGCCACCGTCTTCTGTTGCTGATTGTTTACTGGGTGTGGCAGGATCTGAATGAGGACAATGTTAAATAACATTTCATTAATCATAAAGCAATTTATTTACTCACTCGTCAATGGAGACAATTGGTATATGGATGTCTTAAGCATATTAGCTGCAGTGTTGCAATAGTTCCAGAAGGAGTTTACTGAACCGGTATTATAATGTTGACTCACATCAGCTGTATCATTCATGCTTTGTTCATGTATGGAAAACTCTCTAAAATTACAATTTTTTCTTTAAAATACAAATTCCTCTAACAAATAATACGAAAATTTTAACAATAGGTGCGCAATCTGCTTCACTTACTTTAAATAATTTTTTAGACTCTCCTCGTCAGTTATCAGCTCCTCACGTTTGTATTTGGGGTACGACTCCATTAGGGAATTGGTATTGTTCATCGCACTGTTATTGGCGCTCATAACCAACGAACGATTGCCCATAGCGCTCCAGGAAGTATTGTGTGGTTGTTGCTGCTGTTGTGGACTGAAGCTGCCGCGAGGTGGTGTTGTGCGACTATAACTCCAATTGTGAGACATACCAGCGCGTGCTGCATTTAAAATATAGAAATTAAATATACAACCATAATTCTGGAAATAACTTTCTTACAATCATTGAAAGAAGAGTGCCAGCTTAACAATGTGTTGTTTATTTGACTAGGGGCCAAATTATCGCATACTTTTTTCTTGTTTTGTGACGGTGGTGTTACAAGAAATGACGAATCTAAAAACGATGAATATGAGAACAATTTTTAGTAGAAATATCAAATAAACACAAGATGAACTGTTTATTTTCTTACCGAGCTCATCAAATTTAAGTAGATTTTTCTGTTCTCTGGTGCCTAATATTGGATTTTTACGGAATATGAACAGAAAATATTTGAGGAAACTCGAGAAGGCACCAAGTCCCGTTAGCACAGCCGCAATATACTCTGCATAATACCATTTCGAGTGTGCAAACGGACAACGGTTAGAAATATCAAATAACAGTATGGCAAGTAGCACCACGTTTACACAGCCCCAACGCAAGCTATTCTTCGCTAGTTTTGCGCGCAAATGCATATTGAGGCTGAGCTCCACCAATTTGTTGGGTGAACCGCTACCGAGAGAGCTTATTAGTATTAAATTGCAACTAATTCATATAACATACCAATACTTTTGCAAAGACTGCATTGTTGTTTCGTAAATTTATTTTAATTTTATCTATCAATACACAATACGAAATAACTAAAAAAAAATTTGTAAATTTCTCGCCGGTTCGATAGTATTTTGCGCCTTTTAGCACAGCTGTTTTTTTGCAATGCCGTTTCTCGTGTTGTCACCGCTAAGTTCCACAAAATCCAATCGCTGCACGCGACATCTGTTTTCTATGCACACCATGGGAAATAATTTGTATTTGGAACAATTTTTATAAATTTATATTTTTCGTGACAAAAATTTAATTTTTAGTCAAAAGTTAGTATTTATAAACCGTGGAAGAATTCAAAACAAATGAGCAAAATATTTCTAGAGCTTTGCTGCAACCCTGTGTGGAACGTAATTATCTCCGAGCAACTTCGCTTTGGTTTCCTATTATACAGGAATTTTAAAAGTGCGTTTATTATTTTAAAGTGAACATTTATCTTCGGAAATTGTATTTTATTCGTTTACTGTTTACTGCATGAAAATGTCAACATAAAAGTACGTAGATATAGAAATTTACCTTACTTTGGTGTCTGCCTAAAATTCAACGTCATGCATACATATATTGCGGACATTTAAGGTTAACGTTAAACATCAAATATATATGATTACAAACAGGTTAGTGCAGTTTTGCGTTATTTGGCGACTTTACTACACCTTCTCTGTTTAATACTTTTGCGGAAGAAGGAAGGAATAAGTGCCAAGCTGTTCTTAACTTTGTGGTCCAACAATTCAACTGCTTTGCGGCACCCTGTACTAATTTTTGTTAGGGTTTGTTTATTTGCTAAATTCCTATGCAAATTCTTTTGAATTTTTCCTAAAAGAAATGTATGTGTATGAAAGAGACTAAATATTTATTTCATATTTTCTTTAAGAATAATTTTATTGAAATATTTTCTACTGTAGGTAGCTGGATACGGACAGTTTTCTTTATCACAAAGCCAAACTGTTTTTGAAATTTACGAAGGATCACAAGATTTGCGCTGTTAACCGATAAAATAACCGATTTATTAGGTATGTACCGTTATGAGAACTGAAAAATCTCAAAGCTGAAGGTACATGAGTATATACGATCAAATGAAGACAGTTATATGAAGACAATTATATAATCTGCCGATTTGTGGCTTAATGACGTACCCACCTTTCAATGTATACCATTAATCTAAACACGAAATTTAATTGATATTTTTACAATACTCTTTATTTAATACTGTTTAAATTGTATTTGTAATTAATACATAAAACCAGACTTAATTGACTGGAATTGTTGGCTGCACTTCTCTTCCACTTTTCCCTCCTCGGTGAGTCTGTCTGCATGCACGAAATTGCTTTTAAGTGGGGGAGAAATCCTTAAATACTCGTCTCGAAGTATATAAATATAAATTAAGAGAACTATACACATTTACATACAATGTTACATACACAGAACATTTAAGGCTTTCATACATTTTTGGTATTAAAAATTTCGAATAGAAAACCGGATTGAGATTGACTTTTTTTAAATGCTGTTCAGGGGTTCCTTTAATACTTTTCATTTGCTTCCTAATTGGTACATGCATATGTAAATAGTTGAAAATATATATTTATATATATGTTTGTGTGTGTGAATGTATATTAAGATGCTGATAGTTGACCGTATTTTACATTTACATACATAGCTCCCGTCACACTGCTTACATATGTATGTATTATTACAAGAGATTAATTTAATTAATTATGTTTACACACATACACATATAAAGACGTAAGGTAAAATGTACAATAGGCAAATTTGATTACATAATATGATTTTGTATACATTTGTTGCGTTTCTCATATTTTTTGTGAATTGGTTGTAGATTGTTGTTGTTGGGTTTCATTTCGACTTGCTGATGGCCGTTAAACACATATTAGCTGCACATTCTATTGAAGGGTTTCCATCGCAAATTGAGCAGGTACCACAGGCAGCGCCTTAGTTCAAGGCGCGCTTGCCCCAGCCGCCATGCAACTTCACCCAATCCTTGGAGGAGCGTTTGCCCCACATGCCCTTGAGATTGTTCCAGCCGGGTTCGCGCTTGCCCCATGCACCTGCAAAGTCACCAGAAACAAACAATTATAGCAATAATTCAGTACCCGCGAATACCAAGAACTCACCTCGGAATTTGTTCCAAGTGGGCGCGTTGCGGCGCTTGCCCCAGGCAGCGTTCATTTTATTCCAAGCACGCTTCTCGCTTAGCGGAGTGTTGTTGTCATCATTGTTGTTGCCGTACCCCTCAGCATCTTCCATAGACGTAACCAGGTCATCGTTCATTCTCAGCACACTCTGTTCGTCTTGTCTGTCGTTCAACAAACGATCCAGTGTGCCGGCGTTGGTCAGGTACATCATGGAGAACTTCAGGAAGGGTTCATCGCGTTCCCCGTTACTGATCAGCAGCGGCACCAAACGCTCGTCATCCTCTGGCTCATTCACTTCGGGCAGCGTTGGTCCGGCATAGTGTGCGCGCTTACCCCACGGGCCCTGCAGCGCCTGCCAATTGCGTTTGTCTTCGTTGGCGGCAGGCAGCGCTACGCCTGTGACTGCCTCTTCGCCGTGCACGCCGGCCAATTTCATGTTCACAGCGGCAATTATGAGCAAGGCGTGGAAAATGGTTGTGAGGAATTTACACCTGGACTGCCGTTCACTGGTTGGATGCTGCATCTTGACTTGGAAAAGTGTTGTTGTAACTAGCAAATAGTAGAAGAAGTAAAAGTGGTCCTGTGATTAATCATTTGCTGCATATTTGAGTGGTAAACAATAGAACTGTTGCATTTAAATTTGCTTTAGTTTCTTAGTAAATGTGAGTGGCTCGACCTTTTGACACTAAATTCGCTCGGCTACTTAACGACTCAATGCAACATATGCGTTAATTATCGCCAACAATTACACTCTTAATTTGCCTTATGTTGAATGGCGGTACTTCTCCTTTTTGAAGTCAATTCGCCCGTCATCCACATTCTCAACCCAAACTGCAATATCACGCACACACATACACACACCGACACTCTCAGTCATTGAGGCACAATTTCTTGACACATTTTTACATACAAACATTCGAAGTATTTTGCACTGTGTGCTGTTCTGTCTTTGGTATGGCCGTCATCGAAAGAAAAATTTTCCTTCTGAGGTTGGTCCCAAACCCAGCGCAGAAACTTGGGCAGGGATAGTTCGGCTTCTCACTTTAGCTCGCCTTCAAACGGATGTTCTTTGGCTATCCAGAGGATACTTGATCTGAGACCGGAATAATAGTTTCTGGCTACTCCTAAGTGAATGAGAACCAGAGAACTTTCCACTGGAAAGAGAATCGACACACACCGCCTCCTCGTCGATTTCAAAGCTGCTTTTGACGCACGAAAAGAAGCTGTATTTATCCCGCTATGTCTGAATTTGGAAACTAATACGGCTGTGTAAACTGACGTTCAGCACTACCAAAAGCCCCGTCAGGATCTGAAAGGACCTCTCCGAGTCGTTCGATACCAAAGAAGGTTTCAGAAAAGGCAACTCCCTTTCTTGCGACTTCTGGCGTACGCCGATGATAATGATATAATTGGTCTCAACAACCACGCCGTTAGTTCGGCTTTACTCAGAATGGATAAGGAAGCGAAGAAAATGGGTCTGGTAGTGAACGAGGGTAAGTCGAACTATCTCCTGTCATCAAACAAACAGTCGTCACACTCGCGTCTAGGCACCCACGTCACTGTTGACAGTCATAACTTCGAAGTCGAGATAATTTCGTCTATATTGGAACCCGTAATAAAAGCTACAGAATTTTCAGCCTCGAAATCGAATACAGAATCAAATGATGCTAACTGAGCTTCTCATTAAAAATCTATAGATCCGCTAACGCAGTGTGACTTGAGTTGAGGTTGGTGCTAAGTGCTAATTGCCCATTTTCTAGACACCAAGCGGACTTGCCGTATAAAGGAGAGGTCAACTGGAACCTTTTGGTTTGTACGCAGTCCTTTCCAGAAGAACAGAGATGTGGCCATCCAACCAAAAGCTTTGCAGACCTTGGAGTCTACTATACTAGATTACAAAGCACGCTTTCTCAGCTGCTGTACACTGTGCTAAAGCGTCGAAAATTGTGTGGGTGGACAAAACCCAAAGCGAAAATATCTCTAAATATACAAACCCAAACACACTCACACACATGTACAAGCATTTGTGAGAGCTTAAGTATTGTGTATGAACGAGCACTTTTAATCGCTCACGCATATGCAGCACATACACACACACACACATGCACACGTATTGGCTCCCAGCCCGGTGTATGCGCCCAGGGGCATGTGATCATGGCTAAAAGGTATAATAACAGTTAGAAATTATGACCCCATAATGCTTAAACGGCAACGCACGAACAAACAGACCTGCGCCAGCGTGTATGTGTGTGTGGGTGGATACAGGCAGCAGGCGACGAGTGCGCAGATTTCCCCTAAGCCGAAATTGGAGTGCCGAAAATGTGCCGAAAGCAACGTGAACGGCAACAAAAACGATTTGCCCTTTCAGGCAGTCAAGTGCTTAGCGCAGAGCAGGGGGGTGGAGGCATTTGTTCATTCATTTGTTACTTTGTGACGCGTGAAAACCCGTTTGTGTGTTTTAGCCGCACGCAGTTGTTTGTGCAGCGCCACTTGAGTGCCGAAGTGCTTACATAAATACCAACATCATGGCACTGCTAAGCGGTGAATAGGCGCAAATTGACAAGCGTATTTGGTTATAACGGCAAATCATCATCAGCTGAAATGCCAAGCCACACACACACACGCTCAAGCGCACTGTGCGACACCCACACCTTTGGGGAAATAAAATAAGATAAATGTTCCACCTTTGCGCTTTTCAGCCACAAATAGGCCAGCTTAAAGCGCGCGGGATAGGGCACAGTCAAAAGTCAAATGTCAAAAAAGTGCACATTTCAATGAAGAAACCGATTCCATGCGGAATTCCACAATCAAGTGCTCGTCACTTTCACCAGCTCATCGGCAAAGCATTCATCATACGCCCTGTTGGCCTGTTGGCGCGGCATTCTTGTAGGCGGCTAGTAATACTTCAACTCATTACTTTGTATGTCTATGCATACATGCATATGTATGTGTATGTTTTTGTGTGTGTTAGTGTGTGCGTGAGCGTGCGTTCGCTTTATAAAGCCTGTCAGACCGTGGCCACAACGTAATCTTTCATTCTGTGCTCATCATTTACTCGTTTTTCTGTCACAGCACATTCACGTTTTGTCTTCCATTCCATTGAAAGACGTGTGTGTTTGTGTGCGTCCGATGTGAACGTTTGGTGTGAAGGCACATGTGCGCTCTATAATTTGCTGCTTGGGCACTGCTCATACACCACAGCAATCTCGAGCTTTGACTTAAATCACTTACGATCATATGGCACATCACAACACACCCGGACAATATGTCCACATGGCAGCGACCGCTTGTTCATATTTACACAAATATTTATCTAAGAAAGCTGACTTTAATAATCGGTGGTTAAGAAAGTAACGAAGCTGTGAATCAAGCCAATACCATTCTGTTAAATACTGGAGTGAGTCGTCGGACTAAAAGCGATGTGGCAAACATCACACATTTTTGAATTTTCTTTAGCAAGTATTTGCATTAGTCAAATAATAAAGAATCTTTTCATACGAAGATTAGTAGGTCAAAATATTTTTCTTAGTTTTTTTTTTATTTAAAAATTTTTTCGAGAAAAACTGATTCGCTTGCCCGAAGCTGTACTAATATTGGGTAGTTGAAAAAGTCTTTTCGTATTTTGACAATATATGTCGTCGCAGTCGTATATCTCCTCTGTTACCAATCATATAGTGTCATACCATATAGTGTTGGAAAGGTGAAATTTTACGCTTCATTTAATTTTAAAAAATATTTAAAAAATAGATTAAATTCGGGGAAACTGAAAACAAGTTACAGCTGTTCAAAAATGAGTGAAAATAATGAAGAAATTCGCTAGACTTTGAAATTTTTGTATGAAAAAGGGAAGAATGCCACGCAAGCCACCAATTAAATTTTTGAAGTTTACGGAGACGATGCTCTATCAGTTCGTGTAGCACAACAATGATTGGCTCGCTTCCGTTCTGGAAATTTCAATGTGAAAGATGCACTTCGCTCTGGTCGACCTATCGTTGAAAAAGTCGATGAAATTATGGAAAAAATTGAACAGAACCGTCATATAAGCAGTCAAGGTATCGCTAAGTAACTTAACAATCATCATCAAACGATTTTAAACCATTTAAAAAAGGCTGGCTACAAAAAGAAGCTCGATGTTTGGGTACCACATGAATTGTATGTGAAAAATTTAATGGACCGAATTAACATCTGCGATTCTTTGCTGAAACGAAATGAAATCGAACCATTTCTGAATCGAATGATAACAGGAGACGAAAAGTGGATCCAATGCGACAATAATGTGCGAAAAAGATCATGGTCCAAGAGTGATGAAGCTCAACAAATGTGCGCAAAGCCAGACGCCTCGACGTGGTATGCTGAGTGTTTGGAGGGATTGTAAAGGAATCATCCATTATGAGCTGCCCCAGCCTGGTTGAACGATTGATTCTACATTTTACTGTCAACAACTGATGAGATTGAAGCAAGCAATCGAACAAAAAATGGCCAGAGCTGATCAACAGAAAAGGCTTCGTCTTCCATAATGAGAACGCTAGACCACACACATCTTTGATGACTCGACAAAAATTGGGGGAGCTTGGCTGGGAAGTTTTGACCCATCCACCATGTAGCCCTAATCTTACACCATCGGACTACCATTTGTTTCTCTCAATGCAAAACTCCCTTAATGGAGTAAAGTCGGCTTCGAGAGAAGCTTGTGAAAATTACTTGTCACAGTTTTTTACCGAGAAACCATAAACGTTTTACACTGATGGAATAATGTCTCTAGCGAAAAAATGGCAAAAAGTGGTTGACCAAAATGGTACATACTCGTATTTGTTTCATAAAGTTCATTATAAATATGAAAAAAATAAGTTGAAGTTTCGTTAGAAATACGAAAACACTTTTCGACCACTAAATATATTTCTGTCAAATTTTTTTATTAAAACGGGTTTCTGTGGTCTTCGAAAAAAATTATTTCGGTTACCCGGAATCTATATCATAATATGGTACTCTTCATAAGAACAAAATATTCCATACAGGAAGTTGATTTTGATCCGCCATTTTGTCGTACTGTGAACAATCGACTCAGCTCGTCATGCTGATCATTGAAATATATATTTTATAGGATCTCCGAAGTTTCTCTCTGGGTGTTACAAACTTCGTAACAAAAAAACACATCCTGTTGAGTTTAGAAAAAATTACAGCAACTATAAGCTGCAAAATACAAAAAAAATCACGTGAGAAAAGAACACCTTCATAGCATTCACTTGAGTTCGATCGAGCTTCTGCAGCATTTTGGTGTTGTGCTTCGTGATGTTTATCGTAAAGTAGTTTGTTATTGTTTTAGCCGTTACCTCAGCTAACAATGAACAACAGTTGGAATGGGATGGCATGAAGCCATAAATAATACTGTTGTTGTATTATGGATAAAAAAAACATATGAGTACACAGGAGCATATATTTATGTAGGTGTATGTATATATGAGTCTTGCAAATGGTTAATAGAAATTTGGTTAAACGGTCAAAGTACATACACTCGCACTCATTCCGCGCGTATTCCCATCGATTTCGATTCGATAATATTAAGCCATTTGTTATTTTCACAAATACGCTGAGTGCCCGGATTAAAGTAGCCGAATTGGCAGCAGAGTGCAGCATTTATTCTTGTCAATACATAAATACTCATGACAGGTAAACATATTAACTTATATATGTACAGGTATATATATATATATATGCTCGAATATGCTCGAATATAGGCGCATTGCTTGGCTGGGCTCTTAAGCAAGTCGCCCGCTGATGGACTTTGGCATTTATGCATAACACAATTTATGACATGCGCGCCTAAAAATGCTAATAAAAGGCGGCAAACGAGTGTGTAATCATCGAAAGCATTTTTACAGCACAATTTCAATGCAAAATTGCAAAATTATGACGATTCAAATGGCGAAATGGCGAAAGTGAAATTATCTCGGCGGGAGAGCAGAGATGAGTGCTGGAGAGAGTTTAAGCATGCTGCATAGTACTGCTAGTTGTATTGCTATTGGCTCTAGAAAAAGTGTTTTAAAGCCTTCTAGTAGTACTGATCGATGTAAATTTTGTTGGCGCCGAAATGTAGGCAACATTTTTTTTAAATGCTGGGCGTTATGTCGGCGTGTAAATGTTAGTCTCTATATTATTTCTATACAATTATAAGCCCCTTTGTTATAGGGAGTGCTAATTGGAGTTGTACAAAACCAACTTCATTATTCATTGGCACGCTGCCTGAGTTGATTTACTTTGGAGCTTACTGTATGCATAGCTTTTATGTGGAAAATGCAATAATAGCAGCGCGCCTGCACTCACACGTTGCCGTTATTGCGCGTAAAAAAGTAATTGCTCGTCAATATTGTTGATATTATTGCGGCAGTTTTTAATATCCCCGTCTACTTATATGCTCTTGCCTTAGTATACTTGTTCTTGAGCAAAAATAGAAAACAAAAATGCAACAAATTTATATAAACGAGCAAAAGTTCGCTTGAACACACCATTACCACACATAAATTAGCATTAAAAAGAACCCACACATTTCGAAGTCGAAAATCTGATTAATTCTAGAGTAGTTTCAAAGTTTTGTTTCGAAACTCAAATTACCTTTCATTCGTTAAATATTTATGCGCATAATTGACGAACACGCGGAGTTTGGTAGATTTTGAGATTTTTTGAGGAGCCTAGCCAATAGGTGAGGTTAGGTTAGATCGTAGGGTTGATCCAAAATTGATGGATCTTACTTGGATTAATATTTGTTATATTTGTGTTATCGAAAAGCTCCTTAAAATGCATTACTTCATACATCGATGAAGTGTTTCGAGCTTAGCTCAGACTTTTCATATCGATTAATATCAATCCCAAACGTTTCGCTAGGATTTCCAATTGTTTCTGTCTCAGTCAGACACTGAAGGAGAAAATGACAAGACGATTCCACCTAGTCCTCCTCCATAAAGCTTTGGCTTCAATAGTTGCGAGCTTAACTTTGCTTAGTGCAGGAAAGCCTCTCACGATTCACTTTGGACCAGAAAGATCTCACATAATTTCTAGTTTTGAGCAGCGCTTGCCAAACTCACTGAAAGTCTATAGGTCCAGTGATAGAGCTCAAAAGTACATCGGACACCGACTCGTTTTCGCTGTGACTGGACATCCACAAAAGTCTTATATGGAAAAACTTGAAGCTGTTGCTAATGAAGTCGTGCACTCTTTGCATAGTTTTGAGCACACAGTCAGCGAACTCAAAGCCAATATAGCCGCTTGGCTGCCGGAGTGATGCCATTGAAAGGTAGCAAAATCATTTGTTGATGCATTTAATTAAATGTATGAAGGCTGCGTAGGAGTAAAGTGATACACTCGGAAATGCATACCTGTACGAGTATTCTCAGTACTGTTAAATCTGATTTGAGCACAGCGAACACACAAATCCTTTTGCATACTTTGCATGTCGCTACTTTGAAGCCTTATCGTACGCAGCTTTAGCGAAGCAAAGTTCTGCAGAAAAAAGCTTAAATAATATTTAAAACTAATTGTTGCTTAAATCAACATGTCAGCCACTTAAATAAATCGACTTTTCAATGGGCCACACGCGCTTGCCAAACTCAACTCTTTCTAAACTCATCCCATTCGGCCGAAGAGGCGCGCTTTCGAAGCTTCACAAGCACTATCAACATAAATCAGCAAGTAACAAAGAGTTTGCTGCTGACACCTGCCCCAGCTGACTCGCCACTTCAACCAAATGTCAGCCAGTCAACAACTTTCAATTACATTTTAGTTTGGATAGGCTAATCGAGGCGGCCAAAGTGTAAAGTGTTTGCTTAACCCACAAAAGCCAGGAGAATTCTTAAATTAGTCAGCATGTAAATACCTACAGCTGAACACGAACGTTCTACTAAAAAATACAAAATTTCATTGAGGAGAATGGGGAACATTAGAAAGCCTCTTAAGGCACATGTATTTGGGAATTCCAAAGTGGTCTTGAAAAATGCGACAAAATTAGTTCAGCCAAGTGAGTTTTTCAATCAAATTAGGCATACTTCGAATAAATTCACACACACACACAAATACATAGATGCGTGAATGTGTGTCTATAATTATTTGCGGCGTAAGCGATGCCGCACGTTTCATAAGTGGCAAGTCTACGCACGAAAATCTGCCAAAGGAGCCATGTCGCATTTGCAGTGTTTGGATAGGACCATTGCCAACAACAAAAACAACATTCGCGGTTTCACTTTCTCGTTCGCAGAAGAAAAACTCCGGCGGCGCATTCAAATCAACTACAACAACAAGAGCATTAGCACGCTTTTAACGCCTCAATTTCGACAAGAATGTCAACAACGGCAAGTAACTGCTTTTGTTGTTGTTCTCCTATTGACACATCTGCCTGTCTGTTGTGATGTGGACGCCGCGCATATCGCCTTGGGCGCTATCGAAAATTCCATATTCTGCGGCACTACAACAAACAGCCGTCGGTGCTGCCAACGCATAAATGTCCTTGGAAGGCTGAAGTTTCGCCCGTAAATCACACATCCTTTTACGTGCTCGGCTGATAATGTGGTGGTGGCGAAAGCCTAAATTTCCAAAACCGACGTTAAATCGCCACAAAAACGCAAATTCCGGACTAAATAAATAACCGCACAATCAAATGATTTGCACACCATCATCACACACACACACACATATACACACACGTAGTTACTTCTAAATCAACTCAAACTAGGTTAGGCTGGATATCAGCATGAATACATGAACAGCCAGTAGCCAGCAGCTGTAAAAAACGTGGCTGAAGACCGCAAGCTCCGCTGGGAACCGACATCTAAAAATATACACACATACCCACACACATATGCGTGCCTGAGAACGCTTACTTTTCGTCCAAATTTACATTTCAAATTATTTAATATTTTTCTTAACGAAATGATCCGCTGATGAGCCAAATTGGCAAGTGATTAGAATCGGACGAAGCTTAGCTGGAAATATGACTGCTGACACAGTGGGCTGAAGTCAATTGAAACACGATGGACCACTGCGCCAATTTTGTGGCTCAATGTGTAAGTAAAAAAGCAATAACTGCTGCTATTGAGACGAAGAGCAGCCCGAAGAGATTCAAGGGATGTCATTTCATCCAGTAACAATAACGGTATAGCGTGGTTTTGAGCCGGTGGAATCATCAGTCTGTATTTCTTCAAAAATGATGCCGCTGAGAACGTAACCATCAATGACATCGCGCCGTGATAACCGACTATTTGATGTCTGAAATTGAAGCTCGTGACCTCGGCAACATTTGGTTTCAACAAGACTTCACTTCATCGCATCAGACAATGGACTTATTAAAAGAACACTTGCGGTGAGCAGATAATTTCACGTTTTGGGCTAGTCGATTGGTCTCCAAGATCGTGTGATATCACTCCGTTAGACTTTTTCTTGTGAAGATATGTAATGTCTGAAGTCTATTCGGACAATCCCGCTTCGATTCAAAAGTTGGAGATAAGCATCACGCATGTATTCGCCAGTTACCAGCCGAAATGCTCTAACTAGTCATCGAAAACTGGACTCAACGGATGGACCGTCTGAGCCCTAGCTGCGACTAATATTTGAAAGAGATAATCTTCATAAATAAATGTCAAATAATGATCTTTCGAATGGTAATAAACATTCCCCTTTTGGAGTTGAAGTTTCCGTGTTTTTTCTTTAAAAAAAAAGTAGCGAATCTCGAAATGAATCACCCATTATATGTAGTAAATTTTAAGTGAGATATCTCCATTTTGAAATACTTTTTTGCAAGTTACTTTTCAATGGTTTTAACCTCTCGCACTGAGCCAGCACATTTCATCAGTGTTGCGAAATCCACAGAATAAACCTCTTATGATTAAATTAACTCATTATATCTCTGCGATTATAATGACTGTCAACAAAAAACTTATAGAACGCTTGTGGCAATAACCTTAAACAGAAAGCTTCTATTAATAAAATGATCATAATATTTGCTCACTGACACCCCACGGTGCCTGAAACTAGCTCAGTGAATCACCCACGCAAATCACTGGTAAAAATGTGCTCAAATAAAAGCTAAACTGTTGTATTTCTACAACAACATAACAACAAACACACGCAACGCTATGAATGTATGGTAGACTTCCTGGTGGAATTCAAAAATGCTACGGCCATTGTAACTATCGGTGAGGGTAAAGAACACCCAGCGCTTTATGTAAATCACCAATTCCATTTACGATTCCGTTTATTTACTCTGCCAATTGCTTGAATGAGCGGAGATACGGCGAAAGTGTGAGTGGCGGTTGCGGAGCTCATGTGTACGGTTTTTCCGGAAATCCTTTGCCAGCGCATGTTGTAAAGCACCGATAACGCTACGCTGGATTTCATAGCTTACGTCACAAGATGAAAAATAGATTTTAGGTGAGGACATTTATTTTAACAAATTCGACGAGAACTGGTCGACTGGCGCGACGACTGCTACGGCATGACGAGAAACTATGAATGGTTGTTTGTTAATGTGTGTGTGTGTCTGGTTTGGCGATGTAAATGCGTTTTTAATGAGGACGATTTGAAGAAGGACCGGCTGACAAACTGCTCAAATTCAACTGGTTCAACTACATTAAACAAACAATTGGACTTTTTGGCATTGGAAAGCGACGGCGGCAGAAGTGTCCTAAATATTTTAAGCTTAAATATTTTTGCTTCCCTGAGGTGCAGGGATGTTGCAGAAAAAGCGGTTGTTTAGTCGAATTGTCGAAGTTAGAATTGCTATTGCTCCACAAGCAGAACACATACTCACACATCCCTGCATGCAACAAGGTGTGTTTGAAATTTTGCTATCAGTTGAGAAATTACTTTGCCATTGAAGGCGGCAATCAATTGAGCAGCGGCGCTTTCCGGTTTAGCGACTGTTCCACAGGTATGTCTGTGTGTTGCAGATTTAGGCCGGTCGGTGTTCTACGAATTGAATGCGCATCTGTGTGTGTGGTGGCATTACATTGTTTTGTCGTTAGGCAGGTGTTCGGTTTATTAGAAGTTCTCTGTCCACACACACACACGCACAGAGACGGACATGTGTATATGGGTAAACAAGCACTTTTGTTGAAGACTTGGCAGTGTCTCAGCTGCGCTCTTTTGTTATTGCAACAATTGTTAGCGAAATGGAACTTCCGACGCTGTGCGCTTGCAGCCAAAGCTAATCGTGGATATGTGGAGCAGTTGTCTCGTGTTTAAATGGCCGTTTTATGACCGTCTTTTTTCAATTGACCGTTATTTGATTCGCAATTGAAAACTGAATGGCTTAATCCGCGTCATTTTTCAGCTTGTGGGGATTTCCCTGCTTCCGCTTGTTCGTGTGCGCGCATAAAAGCTGCATTAATTTAAGCAATTCGACTGCGTTGCAAATAGTTTTTGTTGCCAAAAATAGCATATGGCATTTAATCTATTTTATTTTTGTACTGAAATCACTTTCAATTTGTACTAAAACACCTGTTTCTGTGCAAATTGATTACTCAATACATTTTGAAATGTATTTGTTTGATAAATTAGTATATTTGCCGTGGGCTGAGTTACAGTACAACGCACTTTCCACATGGGAATTGCGATGTTTCAGATTTCTCATGGAAAATTAGGGCTTGGAAACTCAATCGCTTTATTTCGCTGACTTTTAGTTTGAAAATTTTAAGATGTTATTTCATTTCACTAAAGGCTAAGAGCTCATGGCTGCTGTGTTCATTTTTGTTAGTCGAAAAAGTCTTTTCGTTTTTCAAATCAAACTTCAACTTATTTTTTTTTATATTTATACTAATAAATAAATAAACAAATATGTACCATTTTGGTCGACCAATTTTTTCCATTTTTCTGCTAGAGACATTACATCATCAGTGTAAATCGAAATTTCGAAATTTCCCGAACAAAGGCTAGCGAACCATTGTTGGGCTATTCGAGCTGATACAGCAACGTCTCCGTAAACTTCCCAAATTTCATTGGTGGCTTGCATTCCTCCCTTTTTTATACAAAAATTTCAAAATAAAGCAAATTTCTTCATTAGTTTCACTCATTTTTGAACAGCTGTAACTTTTTTTCAACTTCCCCCAATTCCATTTTGTGTTTGATTAAGGGAGTATTCTAGTCTAGAAATTTAAAAAAATCGATTTTTTTTATATTTTCAAAGTGTAACTACTCAAGAATATATGTACAAGAGGATTTTTCAAAATTCAAATTATTTTCGGAGATATAGGCATTTTTCTGACCCGGCATCCAAACTGGTTCCGCCGGAACTAATCGAACAAAAGACTTTACGCGAAGCTTTAAACGCGTTTTTCTCAAAACTGACTTTTTTCGGAACGATACCCATGCTTTCTCAGGTTCTACTGGACCGTTTACTTGAAATTTTTCTAGAGTCTTCTTTATATGCTTGTCTATGGTTGGAACTAGCCCCATTCCCAAATTTTTATTTTTATTATTTTTAAAAAATTCTAAATAGTCAGAAAAAGTGATCAAAAAAAACTTTTTTTTCATGCAGTCGCCATTTTGTGAAAAAAAATTTTTCCCACTTTTCCGTAGTTCCGACCATTGCGACATTATTCTAGATTAATATTTTTTTTTCTTTTTGGTTTCAGATAACTATGAGGGTTGAAATAATGGGTATGGTCACCTGGAAATTTTTAGAGACCCCCCACTTCGTCAGCTCATAACTTTTAAAATTTTTTACTTTTTTTAGTTGTTATTTTTTTCTCTACTCTTCTAAAATTAACAAATAACTAATAAAAAAATGTATAGTGAAAATATTAATTGCATTTTTTTTACGACACTTTAAAAATTACCTGAAATTCATTCTTCTAGATTAGAATACCCCCTTAAGTGAAGCCTAAAATCTCAGTTTTCCAACACTATATGGTATGACGAAATGTGATTGGTAGCACTGGAGTTATACGACTGCAACAACATCTATTGACAAAATACGAAAATACTTTTTCGACTACCCAATATTTATGATATGCATTAAGAACGTTAACTTACTACAAAAATCTCACATCCTCAACCGCATAAATTTCACATTGAAGTCTTATAAAGATATAATAATTAAAGAAGCGGGCATTCAGCTTGAAATCATAAAAAAGCCGACAACATAAAAATTATAAATTATGTAAAAAATATAAATTAACTACAAACATTTCTAAAACTGATCAAATTTAACTTGTTATCAATAGATGACAATCAAGGCAAGTATATTAAAATCTGAAACATTTGGTCCGACATGGCGTATGAGCGACTGAGTTCAAAGTTATGGTATTCGCTTTCTCGTGACGACGTCGAAATTTTGGTGCTGAGACATGCTTATTTTAGGGGAAAAGCAAATGCAATAAAATTAATCATAATATAGCACCGTTAAGTATTTTTCTTAATTTTTAATTTGTGGCTGCTGATTTCATTTTACTTTTGGATGTCTGATACATTTATATATTTCAAACCGGTAAGCTCCAAAACTGGTCTATATATGCGTGGCTCACAAGCCTACCAGATTATGCTAACATATAGGTATATTCTGAAAATATTTATAAAATAATTTAACTTTTAAGATTTATTAAATTTTGCATACAAAAGCTGCACGCTTTGCCTTTGCAAAGTAAAAATTTGCAGTTCAGAAATATTTCGCATAAAATCGGCACTGAGTTATTACTCAATCCAAACATGACGCTTTCTGATAACAACTATCAATCAAATTGTATAGAGCAATTAATTAAACGCGCTTAGAGCAAGCAAATCCATGTAACTGCCGGGATTACTGGAAGTGAAAGGCTTTTTAGATATGCGTTGAATAGCAGAAACTAATTACACACGAATTATTAGAAAAACTATATTGTTAGATAAAAAAAGCAAAAAAAAAAAAAATAATAATAATAATAAAAACATGTTTCGCTGAATACAAAATAAATATGCTTTAAGAAATATTTCTGGTTTTTGTATTTAATATATTATATATTTATGCTTAAAATATTATGCTTCCTTTATATTAATGTGTAAAATTGTCATAAAAATTTTAAATTTTTTTTTGAAACTTTTTTTTTATAATTTGGCAATTTTTGTTCGTTATGCGTTTTTGTAGTTGGTGCTTACTGTAAGCACTTCTAATATTGAATTGTTTGCAGCCTCGAAGTAAATATCACTGCGACCCACGGATTCCTGCACTTCAATTTACACATGTACTTATTAGTTTACTACACACATTTGCATATTTACTACTGATTAATAAACTAATTCCGCCTTCATTTAATTGGCCACGTTATTTGATTATTTTTCGACGATAAGATAACTCTGATAAACATTTAACGGGAATGTAGCAAGCAGCAATCCTCTTTGGCTCATTGAAGTATTGTGTTTGCAAATTTTGCTTATTTCTAAAGGCACTTGGAGTTATTGAAAAACAAAAACGTTTGCATTTCATCTATTTATATCACTATATTTAGTGTATTGTTCTAGATACTTCAAAAATATCTGTCAAAGGATGGGCAGCAATTTGCATATATAAATATATATCATCAAAAAATTCGAAATTGAGTTGTTTACTGATGGCGATTCATTAAATCATAAAACATATGTATACGTAGTATACAGTATTTCAGCTTCCGCTATCAGATATAACCAATATATAACCACTATGTAACCAGCGTATAACACATTTATAACCAATATATAACCAACATTTAACCATTTTATAACCAATATATAACCATTATATAACCAAAACTCAAATTTCGTTTCAATATGAGTGCTTTCTATTATATCGCTTCTTTTTCACCTGTAAAATTATGAAAAGGGTTGTTTCATAATTTTGCATTTTAGGTGACGATATATGCGTTATTAGTTTTATTGAGGACCATAGTGTTCAATTTCAACAAAAGGTATAAAAAATATAACACAAAGCATCTTTTAAACCAATTTACTAAAAAGCTAAACTGTCTGATGTCCTAAAATTCTTAGAATAATGCCCTATCGAGTTAATCCGTTTAATCGTTTAGGCGAAAACTAAGAAATGTAGTCTAGTTTCTTTTTCAAAAATAAAAACATGTAAGCCATCATATTTAAAAAATTTTCTACGATGATTTTTGATATGATTCTAACAATGATAGTAACACCGAAACCCGACTTGAAACAAAAAATATTATTTAAGCCTTAGAAAAATTAAATTTAGAATAAATTTTGATTGGTAGTAAACACAAAAAATTACCTCGACCCAGAAAATCGAAATACATATGCTGTTTCTTTCTAAAATAATTGCAGTTTCTTGATAAAATCTTAGATATATTTTTTTATATACATATAGTATATAGAGCGCTACATAGAAAGAGATATCCATGACTTTATCAAGAAACTCACTCACAAAACACGAATTCCTAAATTAAATACTTGTTTTTCCTTTAATGATTTTTTGAAACCCGTAAACCCATATGGTTTAAAAACAATCAAATTTTTTATTTCCTTATTAAATTCTACAAGACCTATAGAATATTGTCCTAAATTCAAGTTGATCTGAGTAATAGATTCTGAGATACAGTTTTGAGAACTTGTGCGCTCGAGGCTAGCTAGACTAAGTGTGCCGTCCTTAAACGCATTTTTCTCGAAACTGTGTTTTGAAGTCGGTTGGAGGAAGATTTATCGAGAACTACTCGAAACATCTTCATGAAATTTTAAGCAGGTCTTTGAGTTTTAAAGACTTGGACGAAGGATTTTTTTTAGATTACAACTATTTGAAAAAAAAATGTCGCGAAATTTTCAATAAAATGACGGAGCTTAAAATACTTTTTTCCAAAAATTTCAGAATTTCTTTGTAACAATAAAAAATTCTAATAAAATATTTAATTTTTTGTATGAAAAAAAATTGTTGAAAAAAGGCTGTTTTTTACCGGAGGCTCAACACTATCAATATATTTAGTTTCTTACGGGTCTTTGTGAGAATAAAAATGCGCACAAAAAAAAATAGTTTAAGTGTCGTGATTTGTATGAAAAATTCGACACGCCTCCGCACTCTAGTGCCAACATAGTCATAAAACTCACCTTCAATAAACCGTTGTAACACTTCCTTTAAGTCCTTTAACTGTACAAAGTATATCCCTGTAAGTGTCGTTGTTGTTGTAATTCACACTTGTTGCACTCTTTAGTTTATTGGTTCTTTGCTTTTAATTAATTTCACCGCGTTTTAGCTCTAATGTGATTATAAAGCGAAGCAGATAAACTCAATTTGCCGCGTAACTTAACGGGACACACTAAAGTAAATTCAAACTATGTAACAGTTATGTCAATGTCTTCGCTTTAGCGTTTGCTTTCACTTGCTGCGACTGTCGTGTGCTTACTGCTGGCCGCTTCTAAGCCAACTGCGCGCTTTCACTTGTTGATCGCCGTTAAATGCCTTCAACTGGCTCGGCGGCACTTATTTATATGCGCCATCGGCAACATGGGCGCGGCAATAAGCACTTCGAGGGGGTCGCTCTTCGAATTTCAAAAATCAACAATCACCCGTTTTCGTGTAGAAATATGTGAGGTTGAGGAAATGCGAAATTTTACGCAAAACTCTCGGAAAGCATATAAAAAGATTCGTCGGCCGTAAAACCCCTCCACAGCGCTGTGCCACTGCTTACCACCAACTGTGGCGCTAGCAACACGCACACGAGCAAGCAATGCCGAAGGAGTTTCCGAAGTATGTCGCCGCTTCGCAACTGTAACTGGCTTCCGAACGACGACGACTATCACGGCGATAAACGAGCGTACGAGCGGCAACAAAAGCGGAAGTACACGGAACGCAGGCACACACACAAATACATGGTTTCACGCACAAGAGCATGCCACTTGTGTGGGGCGCCAACACTTATACGCACACACACACACACACACACGTTTCTTTAAGACAGGATGCATGACACACTCAATTAGTTGGTGGCTTTGTTTTTGTCACACACACACTCATACGCATACATGCTGGTGGAGCGGGGTGTTATGCAGAAGGAAGTGCCGAACAGTGTTGCCCATGTGCCTACGCTTTTGTTTCACTTAACCGCAAAATATGATGGCAATTGTGAAATTTGTGTGCGCACGGATTTGCCGCTACCCCTTGCAGGTGTCATTCGGCCCGCATAGACAATTAAGACATTTGATACATTTGATAAATTGCTTCGAGTTGGCAATGGGTGAAATTTATTTTTACTATTACGGCCGTGCTATTTATCCAAGTATTTGGTTATTTGGTTATTGCCAGAGCTTAGGCACATTCCAGTGGCCATTTTGTGGTTCGGTTTTTAATTAAGCCAGAACAACAGGTTGAGCTTTTGTTGGCATCGCAATTTATTATTTTCCCCATTTGTAAATCTTGCACTTATAGCCAGAGCAATTGGAGCCAGGAGAATTTGCATTGATTTGCATCTTCTAATTGTTATTGTAGACAACTAAATCGATATACAAATAATAACGGTATCGAAACTGGCACTGATGGAATACTTCAATTATTGGGTAAAAATATTAGCTTTACCTCTCGGTCACATGCTCAACTTACTCAATAAGTCCATGAGAGTAATGAGAAAAGCAAAATCGAACTAATTATTTTCCAGCAAGCTTAAAAAAAATAATAAATGTATTTACGAAACTATTTTTTTTTTACTTAAAATCAACAACTTTGCTAATTTGTTTGTGTTCTGGCAGCAATTCTTCTAAAAATGTAAAAATTTGATCGGCAATTTATTTTTATAAAGAATGCAGAAAGAAACATCGGAGACCCTATAAAGTGTATGTAAATGGTGATCCATTTTGAGGGTGCCCACTTTTTAAAGAAAAAACACAGAAACTTTTAAATTTAATGGGGAATGTTTATTATCATTCGAAAGATCATTATTTGGCATTTGTTTTTTGGAGATTATCTTTTTTAAATGTTGGTAGCGGCTACGTCTCAGATGGTCCATCTGTTGAATCCAGTTTTCGATGCCTCGTTCGACCATTTCGATTGGTAACTTGCGAATGACCCGCGCGATGTTTGCTCTAAGGCCTGAATAAGAGCGGGATTGTCCGCATAGACTTTACATATCCCCACAGGGAAAATTCAAACGATCTTGGTGACCAAACGAGCGGTCCTAAACGTGAAATTATCTACTCATCGAAGTGTTCTCTCAATAAACCGATTGATTGATGCAATGTGGGGGAAGTGGCGTTGTCTTATTGAAACTAAGCGTCACCGAGATCGCGAGCTTCAATATCAGGCATCAAATAGTTGATTATCATGGCGGGATAAGGGTTGCCATTGATGATTATGTTCTCACCGGCATCATTATCGAAGAAATAAGGACCGATGATTTCACCGACCCACAAACCACGCCAATCTGTTGTCTCTTCAGCATGAAATGGCAGGTCTTCAATCTCTACAAGTTCAATATGGGTGATGGCAACGCGAATAGTACGCTCGGTAGGCCGATTATGTTGACCCTAAGCTGAGCGAAGCACGTAAAATACATTCTTCACAGAACGTGAATTTTCGTAATAAAGTTGAACGATTTGTAAACGTTGTTCAGGCGTAAGCCTTTCCTTAATCAAATGCGAAACAATACTGAACAAAAATAATATGTCAGCTTGATACGACTCATAGGTGATCAGTCAAAACAATGCCATTGAAAAAAGTACCTCCACTTCTATCACCCTTTATAAGCCACGTCCGTCTGTCTGTATATACGAGAACTAATCCCTCAGTTTTTCAGATTTTTGTATGAAAAACTTATTTATTTCACAAAATGTCATCATGAAATTTGGAGTGGACTATACGTATTGTCCAAGACAATGCTAAAATATCCGAACATACTGTTTAGTTTGGATCACCAATATGGACACATATATAATATATGATATACAAACTGATCGATCAAAATCGTGATAAAAATCTTCAACAAAATTGCTTCTTATCGCCATTGTCCTAGCCCTAGTTCATTGGTAAAAGCAACCTTTAACTTTTTAAGTGTTTTTCGCGAAAAATATTACAAGGAATTTAATCATACATATGTATATATTTATTTATATTTTTATATATTTATATTTCAAAGACTCGTATTTTTTTGTATTTTATACCAAGGATGGATGCCCTTCAAGTTGTTATTTAGATCACTAAGATAGTAACCAATATAAACGGAAGTCTTAGTTGATGAGATCAATAATTTCCGATAACTCCCAGTTAGACTTTGATTTTAAGGACTAGTTCCAAACTTAGTTCAAAGCCCACATTATTTCCGTAAGGTACACACTTTAAAAACCAACAAAAATCATGAAATAAATAAAGAAGTGCGCGGAAGCAACCTCGTTTTGTGTACGCTTAACTGAAAGGATTTTTATCGGGAAAGACGCTGTCATCAAATGTACATGAAGACATGTAAGTTTGCCATACCAGTATTTTTCCGGCAGAAATTTTTTCATACTAAACTACATACCTTGATTGGTATGATAGCTAACTTACCGGAAAATTTAAGAAATAATCGGTTATAAGGTTTCTTTATCCAAACTGGACACACACCTTTAAAAATTTTAGTCTAATAAGGAATACAATATCCAAAGTAACCTTTCTCGATGACCAAGGTGAGTAACAAGGTCCATACAAACGCCCCACCAAAGTTTCAGCTTCTGGAAAGGGAATATGTGAAATTATAAACCCATATTGTGTTTCATAACCATCTCAAGTGCCATAAAAATCTATTACTTAAGTGCAATATCCGACTGCAGCTACTCGCAACACTCACACAGCTAGACATTAATACAATGCAATCGCACAAAACAATTGAGTGGTCATTTGCGTCATATATGTCTTAATACCTTCTCATGAACTTTCATCTGCTCTTACAGGCGAGTCTAACCCACACGCAGACACACAAATACAGAAGCATGCGTGTGGCACTTGCACTTGGATAATGTCCCGAAGGCATTAGCCGAGAGTAATCTGCCTGGCAATATGGACACAACACAGTAATTTCTGCATGTGCATATGTATGGGGGTGTCTAAAAAGTTCATAACTGGAAAAATTCATGTTGTCTCGATATTGTGTCTTCAAGGTCTCCTTGTTGCAGCGGTAATTGCAACACCTAATTGCACATCTTGGTGTGTTAATGCTCCTTGATTGCAATGCATACAGATTGAAACGCAAACATAAATGTAAATGTAAGCGTAAATATGTAAATGCGTGCATGTGTAGGTGTGGCGCTTATTCTGCAACAGAATTCGAGTTTGTTTAATAGCAGAGTTGCTAACGCTTCTCCGAATGACGATGCTTGCGATAGCTAATATGTATGTAGGGGAAATGAGGAATAAGCTTAGAGTCGATTTGGGGCGTTTTGAAGGTGAAACGGAGGTGTCTTCAGCGCTTCTCTTTATCTATTTTACAGGAAATAATGAGAGCATTGAATTAAGCTTGGAACTAACACGAAAAATCAAAGTTTAACTATGAGTTATCGGAAATTATTGATCTCAACAGCTAGGCCTTCCGATTATATGGCTTACTTTCATCTAAGTGTTCTAAATAACAACTTTTAATGGATCTCCTTGGTATAAACATACAAAAACTAACGAGTGTGTTAATTTTTGAAATATAAAAGTATGATTGAAAAACTTGTAATTGGTGAAAGACTCTTAAAATGTTGAAGGTTACTTTCATCAATGAACTTGGGCTATGCAAAGACTTTGGCGACAAGAAGGAATTTTAGCCCTTTTGATGAGGACCACAGCTGTGCTTTTGGTCAAAATTATAAATGGGAACATGGGTAGAGCTCTTATATTTCCATCCATAAGAGAAAAGGACCATAAATAACTATTGTAAAGGTAACTCGGTCATTAATAAAGAAAACAAGTGAGCAAACAAGTGAAGAGAGAAAGTAATAAGACTGAGTCGATTTAAAAAACATTATTGAACCAATAGTTCCAATACTTAAAATTCTTTAAAAACTTTCAAAATAGGCTCCTTCTGCCGATGCCATCGCAAAGTCCGAGCATTGAAGGCTTCATGGAAGGCATTCTCTGAATAGCGAAGGAAACAAAAAAGTCCGGGGGCCACATCTAGGCTGTAGGGCGACTGCGGAAGCGTTGGATGCTGGCCTTGGTTAGATAGCTGTTCACAAGAAAGGCGGCGGCTCACATTGGCGTTGTCGTGGTCCAACTTCTAATCGGCTGCGATGTCTTGTCGGACCCGATTGACCTTTCGTTTGAGTATCTTGAGGAGTTCCACTTAAAAATTGGCGTTGACGGTTTGTCCAGGAAGAACAAATTCATGGTAGACGATAGCTTTGATGTCAAAAAAAATAAAGAGCATCGTTTTCACTTTGGATTTGCTCATTCTGCCGGTCTTCATCAGCGACATCCTTCCGGCCCTCCAAACACACCACTTCTTGTTAAAGTAACATTTGGGTAAGCCTGCTTGTTCATGTCAAACATCTCTGTCGCAGATTTACCGAGTTTCACACAGAATTTCTTCAATGCAACATTTATGTAAAGTCTTATTATCACGCTGAACTAAGGACGTAGGAAGTCTGATAAAAAATAAAACCTGCAGTTATGGAAAATAGGAAAACTCCGCGCTGTTCGAAGTCGATTACCTACCCGTGATATTTGCAAAATAGAATTTTCTACAATTTATATTTTCATTCATAATTCGAAAGCAATATATTTCGCCTATTCCCTCAGATACATACATGCATTCAATTCTGTGTTCGTTGAAATTTCATTTGCTTTCAAATCAATCTGCTACCTGAATTCCAATAACCATATGTCTAACATTGAAATAACCACCTTGACTGATTTATTCTTTGTAATTTTTCACTGTTCCATTAGCCTTTCACACGAACCCTACCTTTGTGTGTGTGTGTGTATGTATGTATTAGTGTTGTATTCGCACTTTTTATTTGCGAAAGCGTTTTGATCCACGATGAATATTCATGACAGTATCGACGCATATTTTTAACACGGCAGGAGCCCTCTCAAGACCCCGCCCACTGCCAACTTGCCGCTGTCATATGTAAGTATGTGCCACCACTTCGTCCTCGCCTCCTCAGCTGTGCATTGTCGTTGCGTGTGCTCGGCTCTTTGGGATATTTACAAATTGCGTTTTATTGGAATAGTGACAACGCATCTTAGCATTGTTGACGAATGTGCTGCTCTCACCCGACCCTTTCTGCTCTCGCCGCCGCTTTGCCGTGTACTCGCTGGGCAATGTGTGTGTGTGTGTGTGCGTGTGTCAAAGTTGCTTTGGCCACAACTGGTGGCGTAATTGTTAATGGCTTAAATCGCAAACTGAGTGATGTGCCTGTTTGTATGGATGTGTGCGTGTGTGTAGGTGTAGGCGAAGGTCTAAGCAACTTTATCTGCAACAATGACGTACCAAACCCATTATTTAAGCGTTCAGAAACAAAAAATGCAACCCTACTTTGCTTTGATTTTTCCAAAAATACCAATTAAGATAATTTCCAACACAATTTAATAAAATATTTCAGCAACATTCCACAGATTTTCATATCAGATTCACATTTTCGAGCCTCCTTCTCAACCACCTTCCCTACCAACTTGATTATGCAATTTTTCTGCACACCACTGCACATGCAGACAATGGGAAAATTTATGACACCACTGCTTGCTTATTTAATGAATTGGTTTTCTGCATACACTTAACCTGGCAGGGCTAGCCACCGCTTTAGAGTTCGCAAATTCGATAAGAATCTGTGGCAACTGGGCCTGATTGATGGTGAATGAATAGAGATTCCGTTACAGCGCATATGCTCCTGCATAATATGTTTGCTACTGTGTAAGTATTTTATTGCATGCAGCATTAATAGTGTGACGTCACACCTGTTGATAAAGCGGCACGCAATTGTTTCGAATGCCAAGTCCAAAAATAAAAGAGCACGAAGGCTTCGAAAGGGTGTTATACATATAAAACATGCACTGTGTTTTGGTAATACTAATTATTTGTATGGTAGGGTATAATGGGGAAGGCTATGCGGCAGCCTACTGTGGTCTCAAATATACGTTCAGAGACCTCCTCCTTCTTTTCATACTCGATTACTCCCATACTCTTTATTGATACCGAAAACCAATAACAAATAACAAAGCAAATATCACGTATTTTAATAAGATTTTCTCAGGGGTTTGTCGAACAAAATTGTTTCATTGAAAATCATCATACCGGCCAAGTCAATATTTTCTTCATTTCCGAAAAAATTGAGCAGAAGATCATTTTCCAATCACCACTACGGAAATTAATATTCAGGACAATTTCTTTCAAAAATTTGTTCGACTGAATAATTGAAATCTCACTCATAGAGGTTTTAAAGACCAACCTTGGAACGGTGTTTAAAATAAGAGTTTGTAGTGCTTTTTTAAAGAAAACAAAAACGGTTTGGAATGTCAATGAAGATCTTTATTCTTGTGAAAGTACATTCGATGCCATTATGTATGGAACTCGTTTTCTTTTGCATAGTCATCACGGGCACTCTTGCAGAAGTCCAGACGCTGAACCCAACTTTAGACAATTTTCAAGCATAAATCGGCCGGAACAGCTGCAATTTCACGTTCGATATTCGTCCGAAGTTCACCAATCGTCGCTGGCTTGTTCGCACAGACCGTAGACTTGACGGAGCCCCACAGGAAATAGTATAAAGGCGTCAAAATCGAACGACCGGGGCGACCAATTGACTGTGCCATTTCGTGAGGTAACGTGTTCAGCAAACTTGGTTTTCAATAAATCGATTGTGACATTCACTGTGAGGCTTGTGGCGCCGTCCTGTTGGAACCACATATTCTCCAAGTTCATATCATCCAATTCGGACCAAAAATATTCGTTTATCATTGGCCGGTAGCGATTCCCTTTCCCAGTAACGTGTCGGTCTTGATCATCAAGGAAGAAGTACTTCCCAATGACGCCGCGGGGCCATAAACCGCACCAAACCGTAATTTTTTCGGAATGCACTGGTGATTCATGGCGTACGTGTGGATTTCTGCCTGACCAATAACAATAAATTGACGAAGCCATTCAGCCAGAAATGAGCCGCATCGCTGAAGATGATTTCTCGATGAAAATGAAATGTTGATGCACAGCCCAATTCACGAACACACGAAGATTATGGTCGTAAAGCGGCTTCAGTTCGTGCGTCAATTCGATCTTGTAAGAGAGACTGATTTGGGTCTTCCTCAATTGCTCTCAAAAGATAGTTTCCTTTGCTTTAAATCAGCGTTCTCCTTAAGAGAGTGAAAATGGAATTAATTGAGGCTCTCATTTTGCTCCAAAGACCGACAATTATTTCCGTTTAACCCTCTTGCCCACTTTGACATTTAAAACAAGAAGTCCCATAATCTCTTCATTGACAGCGCCACGCATTGACATGAACTAAACTGTGTGGCGAGAAATTGATTCATGATTGCAAAGTAGCGTTGGCCGCGCAGTCCCACATGCAGTCCCGCAAAACAAAGAAATATTAAAAATTCTAATAGCCATTGGAGGAGCTGCGAATCAGCAAGCGAGCTTGCGTAAGTACAGTTGGCAGCGGCTGGGGGGATGAACAAAACAAAACAAATTTTCTGCATTATGAACTGCGCTGACAGCAAACGAGCAGAGCAAGAAGCAGCCTTATGACCCAAAGCACTCCTTTGGAGCCCCACATGCTCTTCCACTCCGCACGACTTGACATTACATAATAATCTACATTCTCTATTCCATTGGCTGGCAATTGTTCTGTTTGTTTGCCTTCAGCTTTATTGAAAAATTCCAGCAAGTGTGACATACACACACACACGCGAAGCGAGGCTTCGCCGCTCCACGCATTCAATGCAAGCGCTTAGCCTTAAAAATGCATTCTCTGACATTGAAAGCCTTATCACACTGTTTATATTTTGTAAATTTATGCTTTTATGTCTTCATCGGACGCTTTGCATAAGCTTCGCCTCCGTCGCGGGTCTGTGGCGTTGGTCTACTTAAGCCTTGCAGTCATCATCACCAAGGCATTGCTTGGTATTGTCGGGCAACTCTCAACAGTTGTCAACAGCTGCCACAATTACTCTTTGGTGAATTGCAAGGATGCACTCGCAAACGCCATACAAATATATCCGCGTGGTTAACGGTTAGTTATGGGATATGCAAGCATATATACATATATATGCTGTATACATATGTATGACTTTTTTAGATGATTGCATTTGTTTTCTATCACAATCGTAAGCCCTGACTGTCGATGCTAATTCATTTTGAGTCTCAATCCTGATTAGCACCTCATTAATTACCAAGAGAGAGAGAGAGAGAGATCTGTGCTGTTTGATGCACTGAAATCAGCTAAAACTTTTAGGGATTTTAAAATATGGTGACTATTCCCAGGAACGGCAATTTTAGTTTGTGGAACAAGAAAAAATCGCACGGAGCTAAATCAGATGAATACGGTGATTGATCAATGGTATTCATTACGTTTTTGGCTTTAAATTCGATCAGAATTGTGTCTCGATGTGATGACTTTATCATCGCGTAAAATCCTTGAATTGTTCTTCCAAAATATCAACCGTTTTCGACGGATGTTCTCTCGCAAATGCCTCAATATGCTCAAATAGACCTCCTTATTGACCATCTGTCTCTCCGGAACAAATTCATGATGCACCAAACCACAAATATCGAAAAACAATGAGCATCCCTTGATTTTTGAGCTGTTTTGGCGTAGTTTTTTTTTGGTTTCGGCTCGTTTTTCCTCAATTCGGATGATTTATGACTTGTTTGGATTTCAAAAATATGAACCCATGTCTCATCGGCAGTCATAGTGCTCTTCGTGGATGTGGGATCGGAATTCGCACGATCCAAAGAGACCTGCTTACTGTACTCTTCTTGAAAAAAATTCAGCTTTATCGCAACGAAAGGAGAAAGAAATCGTTTCAAACCCAAGATATCCACCAAAATCATTCGAACGGACTCGCGAGAGATGTCGAACTCTATTGCCATCTCTCCAGCACGTACCTGAGGATTGTAGGGCTCTCTTACCATCTCTCTAACACATTTGCCTCACGATTTTCAAGTACCATATTCTTCACTTTTTTTGTTTTAATTTTCATCTGACGAAGGTCGGCCAAAGGCATGCTTTCAACTTCCAATAAGATTCATTTAAAAGACCTCCTTCAAAATCGAGTTAAGCTACATTCTTTTGCAAGCCTAATAATATTTAAATTCAGAAGTCCACAATCTGGTGGCTATTGTAGTAAATATGTCTGCTAGTAAACAACAATATTGTCATGCGGAATTCTACGTAGAGGCGATGACGTCCTACGACAAGAGTACACCATGTTTAACATATAAATGTTGCGTTTTAGTGGCAATAAATTAACATAACTGATAACCACTGATAATTTGGTGAAGGCTCCTAAATGATGTGTAATCAGACTGCTTTATTTAGATCAAAACTTTTGGTGAATGTATTCTCATAATTCGTGTAATGGAAATTTTACGCCATCTCCATACACGTAGTTCATGTACTTAGGTGAATTTGAATGATAATGCGCTAACTTTGGTCGGTGCTGAGGGACGAACATTGCACGCAGCTTGAAACGGCAGATGCTTTAGAGGTTAGGGTGATTAGTTAGTTAGGCACCGATTGAGAGCGTGGACATTCAGTCAAATATTCGAATGGCTAATTGGAGTACGAACATTCTCTTGAATAATTAAGGTCTGAGTTCTGTAGTGATGGAGCAAGGAGGGTATAGGTGGAGGTTTTGTGTTCTCGGCAAACTCGAACTGGAAACTCAAAACCAGAGGACACTAATTGCCTTGGAAGTTCTCTACCATTAGAGCAAATGCCAGCGAAGCGCGAGATAAGTAAACATTTACGCTACCAAATTAAAAGAGAAGCTCGGCCTATACCCGCTAACATTGCAAGCGCCCTGTCAGTAACTAACGTGATATTATTGGAGTGCATTAGGAGAACTAATTCTCATAATCGCGACCATGAAATTGGAATCGGGAAATGTTAAGGGATTACAAACAGCTTACTGGTTACAAATTGTTGGCCTTATGAGCTTTTGAATGGCAATACAAAAGATTTAAGGCTTAGAGAAATAGTGAACATGGAATTATATTAATGGAATTGACGATCCACATGTTTTTACTATTCTATTTTGAAGGCTTGGCTACGAATCGTTACTATTTTCGAGGTGACAGATTGAGTTTTACAATTTACTGTGGAAAGAAAAACTTTCTTTCAATAAAATATTTCGTCCAATTTCACAAACAAACCTGATTTTAAATCTCTTCAAACGGATAAAATGTTAGCGGTAAGATATAGAGGTTAGGTTCGCTAACATTTTCATCATAGCGAATGAAGCAAGTAAGGCTCTAAACTCGAGTAATGACCAATATTCCATAGATACCATATATTGATGAGTATCTTAAAAGTCTCATTGCTGTCAAGAACACTATGCTTGCGTCTCATATTCTCTTGAAGGTACGACAATGTCGTCTAGCTCTGTAATTCATGGCATATATTTGAAAAAGTTAGATCTTTGAGCTTCATTCTTTGCTACTTTTATTATTACCAAAACCACTTCTGATTGCGTGTTCTTCACATAAGAACTCCATTATGACCAAAGTACAGAACCGAAAAATGGTTATCTCAAGCCAAAACCAATACTATTCAAGGCTATGGCAGACCGATTACAATTTATGCTAATGAGGCAGTTGATGATGAATCAGGCCAGGGATACCTGTGTATTTTGAACCATGAAAGGTTAGGAAAAGCCTTTTGAACGAAGTTTTAGTTAAATTTGCACCAAAGTTTGTAACACCCTGAAGGAAACTCCAGAGACCCTATAAAATGTACAAACATATGTACATATATGATCAGGGTGACGAACTAAGTCCTCCTCAGTTTCTGACCGTCACATTTATCTAAAATTTCGCAAAAGTATTTTTCTCCACAAAAAGCTTTTCATTTGTCGGAATCGCCGATATCGGACTATATTATAGTATATAGTCATACAAACTGATCAATCATCGTCTCGCCGTTGTATGAAAACCTTCTATATTTGACAAGATATTTTCAGGAGATTGGGTGTGGATATCAAAATCGAGTACTTGTGTGGAATTTTTTTAATTGTGAAAGATATATAGCTCGCTGCAACCGGAGTTAAAAAAAAATTAATTTTTATTGATACATTTATAATTTACTTAAAAATTTGGAAACATGACTTCGAAGCAAAGTTTTATAATTAAAATTTACAAAAAAAAATACTCGTTGATAACAATATCACAATATACTTTTATTTATTTATTTTTCTTTTTTAATATTTGAACTTCTTATCAATCCGCAAAGAATGTTTTCGTTGAACGAACAAATGTTCGTGTCGAGCCATTCGCCACCACAATAATGTTCGTTCGCGAAGACATTATTGCATACCTTCTGTGGTGTACGTGACATGCACTTTTCCGCTTTACAACACTGTTTATTCCAATCAGCTGTTTTAATTGTTTGTATGCGGCGTCTCAGAATAGTTTATAAATATTTAGCAGAGTGTAAATAATGCAAATAATATAGCAAATTTGTTAAAATACAACGAACAAAAAGAAATGGATGTAATTTTGCCATACAATGCACAAAACAGGGAACATTTCTGCAGCTCTGCTTTGCAAGTTGGATTCCACGAGTTTGTTGCCGTAAGCATTGACTATTTCTGCAAAAGTTGTTTTATTTTTACTGTTTATTTCAGTTGAAATTCTTCTACACAATGAAAGATTCTGACTTGGACGTGTTCCAGTTGATGGCACGCGAACGTTTGGAGCTAGTGCTGTACGGCTGGGAAGTGTGCCAAGGACATTGGGATGAATTGACCAACAAGGAAGAAATATCACCACACTTGTGTACGGTACTAAAACAAATTACGCAATATTCTCTAGACATATGGTTCAGCAATGAATGGGAAGAATGCAAACCACAATACAAAGCCATGCTTTTGGTATGCATTAGACGGGCCAAGGATATACTGATGAAATTGTATGGAAATGTCTTTGACTGGGACTACGCGTTGCAATTGCGAATCAAACCTTGGGGCGTACCATATTTGAAACAGTTTATAGCATGTAATAGCAACCTTATAAGAAGCTTGACTCACTCTAGTGAGCATATAGAAGCACCAGCTACTGCTGAAGGTGACGAAATAACAATTATTAATTTTTTTTTTGGTAATGTCAATACTTTTCTTTACACAGATATTGAGCATTTGAAAAAAGAAGGTTTGGTTTTGCTGTTATTACGGCTCATTAAGTTGTTCGACGCCGGATTTTTCGAAGGCGCTCGTAAATTGTCAATACGCATTATTGCCGCGTGGAATCACGATTTTGAGGAAAAGAAGCTTCTATCTCAAGTGTCCTGCTCAGAAATAAGCGGTCAACATAAAAAGTGTTTAATTCTTATTTGTCATGTTTACCTCATGGCCATATATGAAATGGATGACAATCGTGGTTTCGTTATTGATAATGTGGTGAGTATTATAATAACTGCAAAGTAAAGTGAAAACACCAGTTTACAATCCACACTTTCCTCAGGTGAATAACATACGATTTTACTACCAAAATATGATGGAAGTAGGCGGCATTAAAGAAAACCCCGATGAAAAAATGGAGTACACAGCGGCCCGTTACATAGCCATAACCTGCATTAATCTGAATATAAGTAGTAACGAGTTTATTGACGCTTTCATATACGACTCCTACGATGAAAACTTTGTGAGCCTATTTGGCGTCATATCACAATCCTACATGAGTTATCTGCTCGGCAATTTATTAATGGAAATGAATAAATTAAACGAGGACGACTTCAGCAAGCGCATTGCGGATTTCAAACGCGTTATGCACCTATACATCAATGAAAGAGAACGAAGTGAAGAATTCATGATGCAAGAGTTGCACAAAAAGGAAATGAAGCGTCGCAGCCACAGTTTGTCCGCAACAAAGGAAAATATGACGAATTTCTACACGAAAATGTGTAAAGGTAATCGATTAAGTAATATAGGTAGCAGTGAACATATGGAGGATGGTCAACAAGCAATCACCAACTTAGAAGCGGAAAGCGATCGACGTGTAGATCCTGTTTTCCAGCACTTGCCCAATAACGAGGAAGTTCTTAATTATGTGTACACGGTGCTGGTGAAGAGAGTAAGTCCCAAGTAGTTTTATATAATGTTAATGCAATCACTCATTGCATCTCTTTTCACTTTTAGACGCACAAAGGCTGGTATTTCGCCAAGCTGATAGTGCTCTTAAAAATCATTGGTTTACAGTTGAACGCCATCGAAACTTGGCGTTACCACCCGGGTCTAACACCCGAATTTTTGATGAATCTCGAAGTAAAGCTCTCGCGGCTCTTTGAGGATCTGGCGATTATATTCCAGGAGCACCTATTTATGGAGCAGGAATTTTGGCTGACTGGTTTCTATTTAAATCCATGCAAGAAATACTATGAAACCGTCATACGTAGTGGTATGCGTTCGAATCGCCTTAGTCATCGCTTCGAAACTGGCGAAAACTATGACGATGACGACAGATATGATGGCAAAAAAGATCGCCGCGAAAAAGGTGACAAGGGCGAGAAGGTGAACGCCATAAACGCCAAGTACGGACTGCTTAGTTCCACCATCGATGTGAAGGAAATATTAAAACTGGCCAATCATGAAGCGCCCGACTTTGATTATGACCAACTGTATAAAGCCTTGCACGCCTTCAAATTGCCAGACAACACCATTAAGGACCTGCTGACTGTCATCTTCTTGCCACGAAACAAAAGTTTCGCCTGGGCGCTGGACTGGGTGGAATTGAGGAAACGTTGTAAAACTCTACTCAAAGATGCCGACAAAAAGCGCCACTTCATAGAGCTAAACATGGCTGAGGCGAACGATCGGCTGAAGTTTTTAAAAATTGACTATGAAAAATACAAACACCGACCCCAGCTGGATTATGGCAGCATCGAGCGGGGCTACGAGAACTCGAACGTACCGAATTTCAATAAGGACAGTAGCGATGAGAACGATGACGAAGACTCGGAGGATTTCGAAGCAGACTCTGATCTCGATGAACCGGCTAAACATGAACGTAAGTTGACCATGAACGACTCAGGCGATTGATTTCAATATTAACAATTTGTTTTTCGACTACAGCGAAGAAAAACGATCACTCAGAACTTTTCGATTCGTACTTCATGAGCACACGTCGCACCAGAGCCCGAGCTGCTGCTATAATGGCGAATGTCCTGGAAAGAGACGATTTTGCGACCAGCGCCGATGAAGCCAAGAGTTCCAACGAAACCGCAGAGGAGGGGAAAAATGAAGCGTGTGAGGTAAAAGACGACGTCCCCACCAGCTCGGCAACTGCGGAAAATGAGTCTAAGCGTGATTTCAACGAAATTTTGAAGGAACGTAAGATATTCGATAACAGCACCAGCGGCTTCAGACCCTTTGCGGATATATGGAGCCTTAATGCCCAGGAACTGAGAACCGTTGAGAATAAGGTACCACATTTGGAGACTGGTGAGCTGTTCAACAAGTCGAGTAAATTAGAATTGCTGAAAATGCAGACGGCCAGACTACTATACCAACAACGGAAAAAGCCAGAAGAAAGCACACAGCAAACAGAGGCGTTTAAGTGCAAACAGGAATGCAACACCGATCTAGAAATGGTTGTGCCTACAAATATGCAAATGAGAATTCTAATTGTACTAATTTCTTTAAACTTTTGCAGCTCGATGACGAAAGCGACGTCTCTACAACAGCTCGTCGGGACAGCGACGAAGTTAACGACTTCAGTAAAGACGAACAGGGCGAGGATGAAAAGGACACCCAAAGTCCCACAAAAGCGCATGTAGAGAGAACAGCACAAGAAGATCAACTTATTCAGCTTTGCATGAAGAAGAGATTGTGCGTTCGTTTGCGCAGACTCACAGTCGCCGATGTGCGAAAATTGCGACAACCCAGCGTACGTTTGGAGCGCATAGATTTGCAAGCAGTGGCCGATCAAATGTGCAAGCAGCGACGTGCCCAACGAAGAGGTTAGCTCTATAGAATTACAAGACTTATCTTAATTTCTAAATGCATTCGATATACTTACAGCGACCTACATTGAGTCGGATGACAACTCAAAGTCGAGCAGCAACTCTTTCGGGGGTGAGCGCACCTTATTGGACACGCTAAAGCGTCGCCTGTACTCCTCGGAGTCGTCTACCGATTCGGATGAGTACAAAAAGAAACGCGTAGCACGCCCGATGCGTGGCAAATTAGGCAGTTCGGCGCTGCATGCGAGGGCTCAGCGTTCGCAGCCGAAGAGCTTGAAAGTGACACCACGCAGCGCCAGTGGTTTGAAGTTTCGCATCTCCACCAATGAAACAAGTGGTGGCAGTGTAGCCACCGGTATAAACGCCACCACCTTGCCAGTTATCGATTATATACAAATATCATCGTCATCGTCGTCGGACGAAGTCGAACGCTTCAGCCAATTGCAGACCGTGCCAGAGGAAGTCGATATAACTGCCGACCCATTATACGAGGAGGAAATACCGATATACAGGATTTAGTCTAAGTCGGCGAAGCGATTTCACTAAACAAGTATTATTTATGAATGGAAGAGGCATATAATTTTGCAATTCTTACGTTTAAGAGGTTTTGGTTTACAGAATTTAGAATTTCATTTTCATTGTTAAATTTAATGCGCAAAACTATTTTCCTTTACATACCATGTATGATCTGTTTTAACTATTTATTTAAGTGGCGCACCTGGGAAAGGTGACTTTTTTTAAGAATATTTTATTTACTCACAATTGGTGATTGATTGATGATTAAAAAAAATTTAATTTAAGTTTTATCGAGATTTAGAGGTATTTCCAAGTCAACAAAAAAAGTTTCACAACTTCTGCAGTAATTGCGGTCACCGTCAAGGCTGAAAGTAAAAAAATTAAAAATGAATGATCTGTAAAGTATACCCATACAATAACTTACGATTGTTGAAAAATAAAATTTAACAAAATAACACACTTTAAAAAAAATTTAAAATTTTGCTCAAAATTAGATCTCTTTTGACCCGCCAAAATTAAATTTTTCTTACAATTGAAAAATTGGCCGATGTTTGTACGCAGAAATTTATACAAAATAAACAGAGAAAACCTAAAGCGATCGAATGATTTATTTCGCGTTACAAGTACAACCGATTTGGAAAATGTACAGCCCTATCACGCAATCTACGAATACACGTTATATGCTTGCACTGAAACCATGTGAATTCGAAACTTTGGTTACCAGATTTAATTATGAATTTTGACATTTCGAAATATGCTGCGTAGAAGGAAAAAATATAATTTTAATAAATAAAAGTGAAGTCGTTATATTCAAATTGAATTTACGAACAAAATATGGATCCGCTAACTGCCAATCTACGAATTTCGAACTTACGGAATTGTTCTATTTTCCTTTTGGATGATGGCAATTTCTTCCCGATCTTTCCCGAAAAAACAGTACACGATGGATTGCGTGATAGGGCTGGTAATTTTGAGAAATTTGCGTATAAAATAATAAAGCTAACAGAACTTACCAACACTTAAAGAGCTGCTGCTCAAAATATTTGAAATTTTCATTTAAAGCATTTTTTTAATTAAAACATTTTTTTAATTAATTTTTTTTATTTAAAATTATTATTTTTTTTTAATTAAAATTATTTTTTTTTTAATTAAAATTATTATTTTTTGATTAAAATATTTTTTTTTAATTAAAATATTTTTTTTTAACTAAAATTATTATTTTTTAATTAAAATATTTTTTTTTAATTAAAATATGTAGTTTTGTTTTTTCATTTAAAATATTTTGTTTTAATTAAGAATTTTTTTTAATTAAAATAATTTTTTTTAATTAAAATATTTTTTTTTAAATTAAAATATTTTTTTTAATTAAAATATTTTTTTTAATTAAAATAGTTTTTTTTTAATAACTTTTTTTTTTAATTAAAGTAATTTTTTTTTAATTAAGAATTTTTTTTTAATTGAGAATATTTTTAATTAAAATAATTTTTTTTAATTAAAATATTTTTTTTTTAAATTAAAATATTTTCTTTTTTAAATTAAAATAATTTTTTTAAATTCACACTAGGCGCGTCCCTTGGTTGTGTACAGAGAAAGCGCAGACATTTGCCACTAATATTTTTTTATGAATTATTTCTTATGTTTTGGAAGTTCGTCTAAAGCAGCGGGCTCTGGATACAGCAAATAACATACATAAGTTAGTAAAAAATGGATTTTAAAATTTAACGGTAATAAAAGCGAGATTTCGAATAGTTCAAGAAGGGTTGACCGCATAGACTTTAGACTTTACATAGCCCCACAGGAAATAGTCTAACGGTGTAATATCCCACGATCTTGGTGGCCAATCAACCGGCCCAAAACGTAAAATATCTGCTCACCGATGTCTTCCCTCAATAAATCCATTTGATTGATGCGATGTGTGGGTAGTGACGCCGACGCGTCGTGTTGCCGAGATCACGATTCAATTTCAGGCCTTAAATAGTCGATTAACATGCCGCAATAACGGTCGTAATTGGCGGTTACGTTCTTACCGGCATCATATTTTAAGAAATATGAACCGATGATTCCACCGGCCCACAAAGCACACCAAACCATTGTTTTTTTCTGTATGATATGGCAGCGCTTGAATCTCTTCAGGGTACTCTTCATGATCCACGGTCTTCATGTAGACTCTCAGCTACGACTGTTATATTTTCTTTACTGCGTGCTGGACGTGGTCTATTTGGTCGAATATTATCCAATAATGAATGCTGGGTCTCAAGATGGGTAATGGTGTTGCGATTAGCACGTTCCGTAGGCCGATTATGTTGACCATAAGTTTTCGTAATAAAATCAACGATTTGTATACTTTGTTCAGACGTAAGTATTTCCATGCTGGAATGACAAACAATACTGAACAAAAGTAACATGACAGCTTGAATCACCCGTTACACTGATCTGAAAATGGTCGAGCCAGTTTCAGAATAGTGGGAATGACCTCCAGAAAACTATACTAAACTTACATAAGTATATCTTTTAACGCCAAACTCAGCTACCGAGGCATTAATTTTTTCTTAAAATTTACTTTTATTTTTGAAAAAAAGGTCAAGCTCAGTTTACGGCAAGCGTAAGGTAATTTTTTTTTAATAGTTGGTGGTTGGTTAGAGGTGAACTCAAGGATGTCCACAAAGAACTTGATGTTCATTAAGAGTTGAGATTCGGTATAAATTCGAAAGATTTGGAGGTTAAGGCGATATAGTGTTCTCAGCATGTGCTCCACAGAGAATATCAGCACAATAGAATTTGTGAAGAACTTTGAACAAATTACCTAATATTTGAGCACCTCACGTAGTAAGCCAAAGGCAGAGAGCTACATGCATATGTATGTATGTATGTATGAATCGTGTTTGCGGAGATCTTAACCCTTAATTTGATTGCTGCTCATCGGGATAATTTGCATTAATTTCGCTTTAATTGAGCACCACCATAACCGAAGAGCAGTCAAAAAACCTGTTCGAATTCTGTCGTATATGTATGTATGTACATATGTGAGCACGTGCGCCTGTAAATATTGAATGCGGCTTGAATATTATTTACTTATGAACAGTTATGTAGACAATATTTACCAATGGCCCACGGGCCCAACTCAAATAATTTATGCATTGCGTTTTTTATTTAAACAAATCAAACATTGCTCCGTCAAGCCTCGAAGTATTCGAGAGCGTGTGAGTGTGTGTACGAACGCCCAGACGCTGGTATGAACACTAGTTGCCTCGAGCTAATTGCGTTCTAACAAGCGGCGTAAATTCAATTCGGAACGCTCCTTATGCTTGCCCGCACTACCCTCGGGCCCACACACACACACGCACTCACATGCGTATCGGTGGATTTGTGTACATTGAAATTCATCGCCAGCAGCGACGACCTTTGCAGCGGCCACACCACCAGCTTCCCCGTTCCGTCTGCGTGAAAGTTAGTGTTGTAATTTGAGATTTCACTGCAATTCGAGGGCATTGTGTTGAGAGAATTCCCACCCCGATTCGTCGCGCTGCGCTGCCGTTGAATGGAAAATGTGTAAATCGTTTTTATTTGACTGCACCTGGAATTCGATTTGGCTTTTGTGCGTGTTTTTCGGTGGACACTCGAATTTGACGCACTCACACATTCGATTTTAATGGAAAGTGTGGCGAATCTCGCAAACGGGGAAGAAAGTGAGGACTGCCTAAGCGTCGTCTGGTGTGTAGTTATAATCAAATTATAATTGAAGCAAACGAAAATAATAACAAACTTCATTAATTGAGTCAGACGGAGGAGTCTCTTACACATAAGACAATTTTGGAGCTAAATTAGAGCAACACATCGATCCATCCATTCTCTTTAATGACTTTTAGGATTTATTATTTACCGATCCATACAATCTGTGGACAAATAGTTCGGAAGTGGCGAAATTTCTTTATTTATTCTTTATTGGAGAGTGGAGACTTTTCTCTGCCTCTGTTTCCCCCGGCAGGTACTGCGTCGAAAACTCTCAGAGCTGGAGTCATCGCATCCATTTCCTTATGCCGAGCACAAATTCAGCCTAATGCAAAGGAGTACTTTACTTTTGCGTAGCACATGGGTTCATTCCGAATTCCGACGGCGAAAAACTGGTAGATAAATATTGCATGGAGTTTGTCCTGAAAGTAATAGGACTGATTTTCTTCCGCTACGACTGTACTTCGGCGCGTGCGCGCACCGACTGGATTCGGTAGAGGGAGTTCCTAGCTAACGAACGAGCGGATGGTCAGTTATCTCCGAGCATCTGGAGAGTCAGGACAAACATTTTTCCGCGACGAAAATGCGGCGTTCATTAGAGCAGAGGTACGCGATTAAATTCTGTGTGAACCTGCAGAATACCCAGATGTTGCTTTAGCAAGAAATGGTGTCTTTTAGTGGCACCAGGCCTTTTTCGAGGGCTGGGAAGAGGTCGCTAATGAATGGGCAAATCGAAAGTGAAAACGATGTCATTGATTGTCTTTTTTGAATTCAACGGCATCGTCCACCATTAATTTTTTCCTCCTGGATAAACCGTCAACACCAAGTTTTACGTGGAAGTTTTCAAGAGACTCAAACGAAGGGTCAATCGGGTCCGACAAGACATCGCACCCGATTGGAAGTTGCACCATGACAACGCTCCGATTTACACCGCCTTTCTTGTGAACAGCCACCTAACCAAGACCGGCATTCCACCGCTTCCGCAGCGGTCCTACAGCCCATATGTGGTCCCCCCGAACATTTTGTTGTTTCCTTGCCTGAAAAGGCCGATGAAAGGGGATCCAATCAGCAAGGTCATTCCGGAGAATGCCTTCCGCGTCGAAATCAATGCTTGGAAATCGCACTGGTAGCGATGCATCGACGCAGAAGGAGCCTGTTTTGAAAGTTTCTAAGGAATTGTAACGATTGGTTGAATAAATTTTTTTAAATAGCTGAGGTCTATTACTTTTCGGACAAACCCTGTAAATGGAAAAAGAGTGTGATTTCATCTAATTTTGCTATTATTGTTGCATCATAAACTGTTTCACCAACTACTTTTGGGAGCCCCTTTGCCCAGTGCTGCCGGGTCCTCAGTCTACATAATCTTTGTTTATTCCAGCTTCGGATTTTGTACTGTAAAAGGAACTATCTTTTCAGAAGGCCCTGTTTATACTATATGTAATAGATCGTGTTAGAGAAGACGGATACGACGACAATGTGGCCCAAGTTCTTAAAACGATTTTACGAAGTACTATACTATATACGTTTCAACGTTTATTTCCATAAATATACTTGTAGATCTACTCAAAGCAATTTTGAAAGAATTGTCTTTAAATATTAGCCGAGCCTTTGCGAGTTCCTAGTCTGTGAGTACTCTCCCAAGCAGTTGATTTTTCCGGTTTCTGATAATTAAAATCCCCTTGCTTTCTGCAGCCAACTCAGTTCACCGTTCGAGAATTCTTCAAATGCTGATCCAATCAACACATAGACGTTCGGGTTGTATTGTTTACCCACATCAAGATTATGGCCTTTTGACATTGACTGCCGGGAAAGGCGAGCCACTAAGTAAACACACACAACAGTAAGCCCAAAAATCTGCACACTAACAAACACACACACTCATATGCACGTATGCACATAATGCATAATTATCCAGCGAGAAAAGTACTCTTCAAATCTGTTGGAACATCAATAACGGCAACAAAGCGACAATGCAGGCGCGCAATGTGCAGGAACCCCCGCTTTGAGATTATCATTAGGCTGCGCTGTCAAAAAGCACAAACACACACACATACCCAAGGTATGCACATTTGTAAGTACACATATTCACATGTAACATATGTATGCATCTAGATCTGTATATTTGCCAACGAATTTCAAAGTCCATGCATTCGGGCCATCCATCACATCCAATCATCCTCTGCTACATGGCTGTGTATTTGCGTGTGTGTTTGTGCTTAGCAAATATCTAGAAATAATTCGTGAAAACCTCTCTAAAGTAAATAGAATTCCATGTCCCAGCCAGTTCTGCTTTTTCTTGTTTTTGCGTTTTGTTTTCACTCGTTTGACCAATTCAGCAGCCGTCGCTTCGTCGATTAGGCCGCAAAATTTTATGACACCCTAACGCCATGGCATTGTCAAGGACAATAAGCGAAATGAATTTTAATGTGATCGGCACATTGTCCACAATTTGCACAGTGGCAAACACGATGGCTCCATTCGATGCGAGAATACTCTTACACACAAACACATATTAATGTCTACATTAATTTTAATGAAATCAGAAAGGCCCACAGCAGCCACAGCGAATTCGCCTAAAGTGGAAAAATGAGAGGGCAACGAGCCTTAGATAAGAATTTTGGTGAAAGTACTTTCTTATTAATAGTTTTATTGAATGTCCACATTTGCTCCTAATATCACATTTCGTCAGTATCATTTCGATAATTAAGTACCGGAATATAGAATACAAATACATTTGATTGCCTATGAGTTGTTATGCCTTGTGTTGTCTTTTCTTAGTCTCCAAGTGACAAGTACGAAGGGACGGCTGGTGAACTCACTAACACTTTTGAAGTTAGCTTAACCTCAAATTTTGAAAACAGTTGGCTAATTACAATATTCAGCCTTTAAAAAATTAACCCACCTCCAGAATTTATCAATATTAAATTTATGTCGAATACATAGGGTCGATGATAGCGCTCAGCGAGAGTAAGGTTTGCAATGTACACTGGACACAAGGTTTGTCCACGTTCCAGCAAAAATAACTTGGATTCCTTTTGGAATGTACCACAACTAATTATACTTATATGTGGACGAAAGTTCTTTCAGCGCCATTCACTTGGGAGTAGGCAGAAACATTTTTTTTACGTATGGCTCAAGCAGTCACGACTTTCGGTGTTAGACCAAGTATCTTATGAGTAGCCAAAAAACTTCTGCTTGAAAGCGAGCTAAACTGAGAAGACGAAACTTAACTCCCGAGGGTTATGCGCTGGGTTTGGGATCGGCACATAGAAAACATGAAAGGAAGAAACCAGCCTCGGATGAGAGACCCCCCTTTCGATGACGACCACTGCAAACGATTAAGGTGTTAGTTCTGCTTTCTCTAGACTAGATACGTGAAATTAAATAGGTCTGATGGTGAACGAGGCCAAGACGAAATATCTCCTGTCATCAAACAAATAGTTGTCGCACTCGCAACGTGGCTCGTTGTTGACAGTCATAACTTCGAAGTCGTATATAATCTCGGATAACTTGAAACCAGCATTAACACCAACAACAACGTCAGATTCGTGATCCAACGCAGAATAACTCTTGCCAACAGGTGCTACTTCAGACTGAGTAGGAAATCGAGATGTAAAGTCCTCTCTCGACAAACGAAGACCAAACTCTATAAGTCACTCATTATTCTCGTCCTGCTATATGGGGCAGAGCCATGAACGATGACAACATCTGATGAGTCGGCGTTGTCATTTTTCGAGAGAAAGGTTCTGCGAAAGATTTATGCGAATACTGCAGTCGATGGAACGATGACCTGTACGAGGTATACGACGACATTAACATATTTCAGCAAATTAAGAGACAGCGGCTACGCTCTGAAAGTATTCCATGCAGTACCCGCCGAGGGAAGAAAGAGGAAGACCTCCACTCAGTTGGAAAGGACCTGACTACACTTGGAATATCCAATTGTTCAGTCAGTACCCGCCGAGGGAAGAAAGAGGAAGACCCCCACTCAGTTGGAGAAGGGCCTGACTACACTTGGAATATCCAATTGGCGCCAAACAACAAAAAGGAAGAACGACTGGCGCGCTGTTGCAAAGTCGGCTATAACCGCGTAACCGGTGTCTACGACGATAAAGGAGAAAAAGATATGTGAACCTTTTGAAAATTTGTTGAAGGCTTGCTTGAAGTTCATTAAAGAAGCGTTGCTTGCGTTTGATCATAAACTGTATTGAAATCTTAGAAAGAGTTCGCATACTGACTATTTATTTCTCACTCCACTTTGTCGATAGCTTCATGGTTTTGACAGCGACAAGCGAAAGAAGACGCATAGGCTTTACCTATTTATTTTTTGACAAGCGATAATTCGTCTTGGTAAGACTCTTGGTAAGAAGAAACTGTGCTGAGTCAATTATTGCAGTCGGATCTACTTAACCGCGCTCAAGAACCGTCACGGTGCGAACGGCGAAAATGTCATCAGAACTCAAATTTGACCAGAAGACCTCTACCTGACTGATTAAATGTTCTTCTGATAAATAAACAATGACGGTTGATCCTTTTTTTAAGTATCTTGCAAGTTTTGGAAAAAATTCTAATTTCTGTCTTCTCTTATATAAAGCTCAACTTCTACGGAACCGTCTGCAATAAGTTCAGTAATTTATGTGGATTGCGCAAAGTACAGTTAAATCTTCAGTACCCGCAGCTTTGTTATTCTTAAGAAGCACTAATGCTACTCTGCTCTAATTCGAACATCGTCCCGGATTGCGGATATTCTATATTGTTTTGTACATTGTCTCTAATACCTAAAAGTTTATTTCACGCTTAAAATTTCCCATTCATCCTGTGAGCACATGCTCATATGCATACATTTTTTATGAAATCGCTTAAATTTGTTTTTGTTTTCGATTTATTTAAATTTTTATTAGCCGCACGTGGCACTTATTACGCCAACAAGACAATTTGTTATTCGTGGTTTAAGCGGCTTCCTGCCAACTGTCTCTTCAGCACTTGAAACAGTTGCAGTAGTGGCGGAAGAGTCCAACGGCTGTTGATGGCACGCGACACTCACGCCACCGCCATCTCCACGAACACAATGACTTAAGGACTTGTGGCAGTAAGCACTCAAACGCTCAACCAGTTATCCACACAACGCCGACCTGCAGCGCTGGTTACTCGCTTGATTTGTTTACCTTGCGATCCTGGGCGACACGTGCGGGTGTGGTAAGTGGCGACAGGCGCCAGCCAAAGCTTACAAGCCGATTGCTTTTGCTCTCGATTTCCACAATCCACTCTGCCCCTTTGAAGGGACGTTCCGTTGTCTGCGTAGAATGGCCGGCTAACGGTTACGGTGTCATCGCCACTTGCACGGGCTGTTGCGTCTTTTGTCGTGTAATTACGTTATTATGATATTCAAATATGGCTCGGTGTGTGGCACACGTCATGTCACGTGACCATGTTATGATACCACAAATGCTCGGCTGCTGCCACCGCCGTCACGCCTACGAAAAACTGTGACGGACTCGGACACTTGAGTGCGAACAAGAGCCGAAGTGTTTAAGCGCTCGTGAGTGAGCAGCAATTCAAAGGGTTAATTCATTGAATTAGTGCATTAGATAATATTACACAGGCCGCTGAGTATTCACCATTTAACGGTGTGAAGTTGTTTAAAAAGCAATTAAGTCCAATAATAAGCAAGAAGGGGGCTTAAGAAGTGTATGAATAAATCATACTAACAAAGCAGTTATGAGCATGATAAAGGTTATGCAGTAGCATCCCTTTTTAGAACTTTACTAAGTTCCATAATATTGGTTATGAGTTGATTATCTTTGCTGATAGGAATGTGTATCCTGTACACAGAAAAGAACGAAATATGCAATGGAGACTCTATTGAAATCTGAAATTTTAGATTTCCAGTTCTAAGTGATACAATTTGATCGGTAGTATTATAGATAAAACTTAAGTGTCTCAAGTAATAGTCTGGAAATTAAGAAAATTCTATAATTGAATTATAAATAATACTGTTTATTCATCCTCCATTTAACAAACTGTTCATAAAATATTCGACAATTTGAAGAATATAGAAACTTTCATATCATAAGCCCCGACTTTCCGCTTAAGTTTTGAGTTTGATCTAAGTTACTATGAAGTGTTGAATAAATCTGCAATTTCGCTGGTTAAGAGTGCTCAATTGTCGAAAGAAATGGATGAAATATTTTATTAGTGAATTTTTGGTCAAAAACAATACGATGTCTCCCATTCGTCAGACATTGCTTCGTATGACTTTTTCCTATTTCCAAAAATAAAGGGGTCCTCAAAAGACCGTCGTTTTACAATGACAGTAAAAGCACATCGTTGAAATAAATAAATAATATCTCAAAAATCGATTTTGAGAAGTGTTTCGACGATTCAAAGAAGAATAGAGACTATTTACTACACCCCTTGTATATATAGCCACTTCAGAATAACCGATGTTTATCATGAGAACCCTTTCGTGGGGTGATCGATTTTAGAACAAAACCTTTTCAATGTTCTATAGAAGCTGCTTAGTCTTGCGGAGGAATAGCGGACAAACCTAACCACGACACCGTAGCTCGTAAATTGTCACTAAAAAATAATCCACCCCGACATACTAAGGTCTCCAACTAGACTGGGTCATATCAAATGTTGTTTTTTGCTGGACTCTCTCTCTCCTTTTCAGCAGAATATTCGACATTGAAGTTGTTGATCATTGGATATGAGCGCTTTTGAATTCTTCCATGTACGAAATAAATTAGTTCTTTATTAAATATCCGGCCGAATCCCATAATCTTAGGTCAGAATTGTTATATATTTTTCAATAAGTGCGGGTTGGGATATCAATGAAATTCTTTCTCGATATCTTTTTCATGACCCCCACTGGCACGCTTGCAGAAGTCCAAACGCTGAACTCAATTCTCCACGGTTTTCAAGCAAAAATCGGTCGATAATGCTGCAATTTCAGGTTCGATATTCGCACGAAGTTCATCAATTGTCGCTGGCTTGTTGGCATAGACAGTAGACTTGATGTAGCTCCATAGGAAATTGTCTAACGGCGAGGCGGCCAATTGACTGGGCCATTTCGTGAGATAACACATTCACCAAACTTGGTTTTCAATAATCGATTGTGACATTTACTGTGTTGCTTATGGCATTGTCCTGTTGGAACCACATATTGTCCAAGTTCATATCATTCAAGTCGGGCCAAAAATATTGGGTTATCATTGAGCGGCAACGATTCCCATTTACATTAACGTGCCGGTTTTGATCGCCCGCCCATAAACCGCGCCAAACCGTAATTTTTCAGGTATGAAATGGTGATTCATGGAGTAGGTGTGGACTGCTGCCTGACCAATAATGCATATTTTGCTTATTGACGAAGCCATTCAGCCAGAATTGAGCCGCATCGCTGAAGATGATTTTTCGATGAAAATCCGGATTATTTTCAAGTTGTTGCTCAGCCCGATTTACGAACATATAACTATTCGGGTGGTCAAACGACTTCAGTTCTTGGAAATTTGTTCTTGTAAGGATGTAGGCCAAGTTTTTTTGCAAAAAACGACGATGTGCTAGACTGATTTGGGTTTCCTCAATTGATGCGCTAGCGGCAGCAATATTCTCGCCAGTGGGCACTTCTTTGTCTCACTGGCACGGGAACATTTTGTAAAGTGACTGTGGATTCATATTTTTTCACTAGAGAGTCAATTGTTGATTAGACAGGACGATTATGATGACCTCAAATTGGATGTAACGCTATCGGTCCACTTTTGTAGCGCCCCTATTGAAAAACCAGTTATATGTATATGCAATATTACTGAATGAAATTTATAGAAAGATTCAACAAAAAGTTTTGGAAACTTTTTATTTCCTGTTTATAGGTAAAAACAGAGGGTAATTTATCCAAATTCTCAAAAGAGGCATACTGTCATTTGTAAACTATATGAAAAGTAGATAACTATCGCTGCCCCACTCCCGAGTTAAACATTTTACTGCCGATTAAATTATGTCAACGAGCGTAATCGCCGTTTCGCCATGTATTAGAAGTGCAATAACAATTTATTTCATGTAACGACGTCTCCCTTGTGTCAATGCCTTTCATCCACTCACCCACCTGCCCACAGCTTTCTTAGCATAAAGGGAGCTTCCGAAATGATTACAAACCAATTCTCGGAACAATGAACAATCAAGATTCTCTGTGGCATAATAATTTGCGGTTTGGATTGCAGAAAGAAAGAAATATCGCCATTAGGGCCACAACAAAATGGTCACTTCCTTACTTTTGTCAGCATACGCATATGTAGAGCGGCCAAAAACACAACAACAAAGCCGGTCTTACCAGTTGCTACAACATTTGCACATAAAGTGCAACGGCCACAAGTGGTTACTGGTTGGAGAATCCTCACTGGGCTGGATGGACATTGAACGCATCGCGCCAGCGCCACAATTAGTCGCCAGCGGGCCGCTTGGGCAGTGGATAATCGACAAAGTTCTTTATTCGTTGCCTTTCTATTCGGCTTCCGGTTTGGTTTTTTGCATTTGGACTCTTTGTGTTGAAATAAACAAATTTGTATGCTTTCCCCCGGGGGTGAGCAAATACTTGGCGCAGTGAAATTGCTACCCACTCACTCACGGTGAACGCACGCAGGAGTTGTTGGACTCGCGAAAAAGCGAGAGTAAATCAAATGTATCAACCCTTAAGCATGCGTCCAACATAGCCGCTGATAAGCCTCGAGGCGACACGTTGATGCGGACTTACCTCTGCATGCCGTGCGAGTGTGTTGATATGTGTGCGTGTGCGTGTGCGTGATACAAGTTTGACTGTTTGTACGCGTCGCAATTTCATCGACAAACATAAAAAGATATAAAAACAAAAACAATTAACAAAGAAAACCTTAAGCATATTCTGTTAATTTAGGGTTGCCAAGTGGTGGAAATTTAATGTATGAGTTTCACTGAAAGAGCCTGATCGGTTCCGATTTTATTTAAATATAAACTAATACAATCGATGACGATGGAGCAAACGTTCTATTGTAAGACCATGGGGAAGATGGCAATTATCCGTCCGAAGAACAACAAAGCGACGGGGGATTGACGGCGAAAAGGAGCATACTCGACGGTTGGAATCGCAAAAAGAGAAACACCACAATCTGCGCTACCTACCGTGGAATAAGCTCTTGACGTTCGATACCAAACGAGGTTTCAGACAACGCGACTCCGTATAATCTCCTGTCATCAAACAAACAGTCGTCGCACTCACGTCTTGGCTCACACGTCACTGTTAACAGCCATAACTCCGAAGTCTTGGATAATTTCGTCTATATTGAAACTAGCATTAACAACAACCACGTCAGCTTCGAAATCCAACGCAGAATAACTCTTGCCAACAGGCTACTTCGTACTGAGTAGGCAATTGAGAAGTAAGGTCCTCTCTCGACGAACAAAAACCAAATTCTATAAGTCACTCATTATTCCCGTCCTTCTATATGGTGCAGAGGCATGGACGATGACAACATCTGATGAGTCGACGTTACGAGTTTTCGAGAAAAAGGTATTGCGGAAGATTTATGGTCCGCGTTGGTCACGGCAAATATCGCATTCGATGGAACGATGAGTTGTATAAGATATACGATGACATTGAAAACCACTGCAGATCGGAAAGTATTCGATGCAGTATCCGCCGGGGGAAGCAGAAGGAGAGGAAAACCTATACTCCGTTGGAAAGACCAGGTAGAGGTTCAATTATATTAGCTACATAAGGTTATAGCAACTCCTTGCAGTTTGTTCCTACTTTACCTCCGGAATTTTTGGTTCTTTTGAGCACACAAATCAAACGGAAAGGAAACCAGATCCCATTTTGGGATGTTCAGAGGAAAACCAGAGGTCAGAAATATCCAACCAACTAAAGCGTGCATAAAAGAGCTCCAGGTATTGAGTCCTCATTTTATAGTCTGTTAGGAGAGCACTAGTGATATTAGGTATCGAGTTTCACCTGCAGGGAACATTATATATTAACTGCCTCATATAAAGAAGGCTGTAAAAACTGTGTTCTAGTGCAGCTTACGCATCATTCTTAGGAAAGACATGATCTATTGCTGAATCACTGAATAAGTTTATTTTACTAAATTTGGCAACTCTAAGCAACATTAACATACGCACATTAAATCATAATTTCACTGTAGACTAAGAGACAGCTCTACTACTTGCTTGCAACACACACACGCACACAGAATATCTAACTGATTGCAGCCAAATCTCTTTGATCGCGCAACAAGCATTAGTGCCGCTCGACCAAGTCATCCTTCCGATTGGTGACTACACTCACAGCTCACGTCGCTGGTGCCTCAGCATTGGGCGGGTTGTAAGGGTGGCGCGGCGTTGGTAACGTCATTGACAACGCCATTCCACTGTGCGCGGCTGCGAAGCACTGCAACCGTTATAGTTGTTGCGCGCTAGACCAACCCCCTGCAGTAATCGGCAGGATTTGAGATGGCGCCGCCACGACCGACATCAATACACAAGGGGTTGCACTGCTCGAGCGGCTCATGAGTGCGCGCTAGCCAACGGGTTGTTGCGATGGTCGCACATCGAATATAAAACTAATGAGCGCCCTTAAAGCCCGTTTAGTTGGTAAAGAAACGCGCAACGGGCAACAACCGAAACACAAACGAGTGATCACACGACAAAAACAAAAAATACACACAAGCTTATGTGCGTGAAAAATGCATACTGTCGATATTGAATCGTACCGTTACTGGGTCGTCAAGTGAGCGCAGATTGCGTATCGCGTCAAGCACGCAACCGCCGAAGTGACAAGTGCTTAAAACTGACTGTTAGGTGAAAAAATTCTATAAAAATATAACAGCAAAATGTCTTCGTGCTATAGTGGTTTCGACGATCGCTCATTCGAGTTTGAAGATTCGTCCGACGACAGCGGTTATGAGAAAAGTTTTGAAACCGACTGCAAAGTTACGCCGCGTAAGCTCTGCTTCGATGCCAGCGTTGATTTCTATGCGGCCTCCGAGTCAGTCATGCCTACTGGTTGCTATAACAGCAGCGGTGTGGGCCAACTGTTGGAGCGCTCTTCATTTCCCGCACTGCTCGATGCCAGTAGCAATCATAGTACGCGCAGTGGACGCACACTCGTAGAGCATGTAATCAGCAAAGCGCCACCGACAGAATCAGAGTTCGCGCCCAAGCTAACATCGACACCAACAAAGAATGCCGCCGGCACTGGAAGTAGTGATCAACCGACTGAACCGCGTCCCAAGCGCAAATATGCCGTCGGCAAGAATCGTGTAACGCGTTCGCGCAGCCCCACCCAAGTGGTACGTATCAAAAAGTTTCGTCGCATGAAAGCAAACGATCGGGAACGAAATCGCATGCATACTTTGAACGATGCCCTGGAGCGGCTGCGCGTCACGCTACCGTCACTGCCGGAGGAGACGAAGCTGACGAAAATCGAGATTTTACGGTTTGCGCATAACTACATATTCGCGCTCGAACAGGTGCTGGAGAGTGGTGGCACCATCAATCTCGATCTGGAGAAGCTGCAAAATTTCACACTAAGCGGAGAACGCATCACCAAAGAGCTTTTCGATGCCATTTTCGTTAACCCACAACCCTACACGAGTATCTACAGCATGGGTTGTGGGCTCAGCGGACGTGTGCCGTATGGCCAGCAGGAACAAATGCCGGCAACATATTCATACTTGGAACAACAGCATCTGCTGCAACGCGGTCGCCCCCCACAGGGCTACGCATATGATAGTGACATGCGCCCCTACAATGTGCAACACGAATCACATAAGCCGTTGGGCGACCGCTTGACGACGCATCCACATTTCTCTCAGGAGAAATACGAGCTGTATAAAAGCACCTTTGAGGCAGCAGCCAACATACAACCCACCTCAGCTGCCATGTACACGGCTGGTACGTGCGCGCAAGAACGAAATAGGCCGGACATAACTGCAGACGGATTCACAACACAGCCGACATACACCCAACTGACGACGAGCAGCAACTGTTATATCGCGGAGGATCAGTCGACGACGATTGCAGCATCACCACCCATGGTGAGGCAAGGGCGGGAGATCGCGCAAACATCAATGTTGCACCACACCAGCAGTTTCTACACTCAAACGCCACCTTGGAGAGATTACAGCGAGCAGATGTTGAACACCAGCCATAGTAGCTTCGAACAGTACTCCCACGTATAGCAACGGGCGCGCTTGGGTATTTTAGTGTATATAGTAAGGGGTTATTTGGGGAAGGCAGAAGCCCAATTGAGAGTATACATTTTCGATTTAGTTCACTGACAATCTGTAGGTTCAAAAAGAGACATATGCTGTTGGGTTTTGGGTTCTACGGATGGCTTTCGGCACTTACTGATCTCTGCTACTGAGAATCGATAATGGTTTCAAAGTCATGCATACAACTCAAAAGCTTTCAGTTCTATTAATTTATTTCATTTAAAAATTTCTATTGTCAACGAGTAGGCATCCACAAAGTTTGAAGTCATTCTCTAATGTCGCAGATTGCCGTGCCGAGAACTCTTGACGAGGACTTCAAAATTGTTGTGGATGCTGGTTGTGCTTAACAGAATTACAAATTAATACTTACTGAAGCCTTGTTGGGATGAGAGACCAATCCGTGTTGCTTGCCTTAACAAAGCTTCTGAAGTATATATGTATATGGTTATATTCCCTGCGATCTCATTAAAGAAATTGCTTTGCAGTTCCTTGCTGTTGAGTAATGGATCTGCACAGCAGTCTTCTTTGAAAAACTAAAATTCTATAACAATAATTTCAATATTAAAAAAAAATTTATTTTTATTACAAATTGGTTTTATCTGAAGTGATCTTCAGCTGATCATTTCAGAAAATCTCCAATTTCATAATAGTAAGCATTATCAAATGCCAACAGCTCAAAAACATTCATTCAATTATGTATATTTTTAGAAGAAGTATAATACAAAGCTACGACATTCAATGACTTTCGTCAACTTAACATTTAGTCATTAGTTTTTGTCATAAAATGTCGTAACTTTGTGTGATCTTAAGAATGTCAAAATTTCGTCTTTTTAACCGCTAAAACGACTTTTTGACAGCTTTCGATTAGACTAACTCAAAGTATCAGGTACCTAAAAGTAGTTGTTATAAGCTTTATGAAATGTGAGATTTTTGATATTTACCAAAGAGAAAATATTTATAAATAGTTAAGTGAATATATTTTTGTAAGCTAGAGATTTATTGTAATACATTCAATAGGAGCTAGTCATTTCCTAAAATAGCATAAATTACTTTAAAGACTTTAGAGGAGGTTAAAGTTTGGCGAGCGTTAGGTGAGTACGCTGACGAATCAATTAATACAGGTTGTAATGTAATGAAATATTTACACAGTTATCGTAATAAATGTACACTGATAAAAATAAAGTGCGAGAAAGAAGAATATTGTATGAAGTTTCTTATATAAAACAGTGATCTTTACGTTCTCTTGTAAGGGAGCAACAAAGAATAATTGCTTAATTTCCAGCTTAGTTGATTCTGGTATGCCACGGTAACTCGAAATGTGATCAGTATTATAACTTGGATAGGAAACTACTAAGAAATATTTAAAAAGTCACAGCGTAAGTCTCTCTAGGCACCAAAACAAAATCTAATGGATTTTGAAAGCTAAATAGAACTCACCATTATTATTTTATTTCACCACTGCTGAAAAACCAGGAAATCGTTAAATGCTTTCATTATTTATCCAAATTAATGAAAAGAGAAAAACGGGTTTATTGGTTTATAAATATGGTAACTGCATTGACTTTTCAATGCGATAACGAACTGGTAATGAATCAATGATCTTCTGAGTGGTGATCTTGAACCCAATTCCACAGAGAAGCAAGGAGAAAAATATTTATTTTCAAGAATTACAGACTGTAAATATGTTTCTAAATCCAAAGAGATGATAAAGATATGAATCAAGTGGTAGAACTAGTAGTAAGTAAGTATAGTACAGTATTTTCAGAGACCGAAAAGTATTTCGAGTTGGTTTGAAGTATAGTAAAAGAAGTAGTACCAATCGAAGTTCCATAAATAATCTAATTACCTATATAAGTATGCTATTTCTTTTCGATTATTGTATGAAATAGTTATATTTATGTCAAGCAAGTCAAGAATGTGATTTCCACAATCAAACAGCGATAGATGGATTTAATAGGGAAAGCAGATAGACGATGGAGTCATGTGTAGAAGTTCACGCAATTAAAAAAAGTTCTCTCGCCATTCACTTGTGAGTAGACGGAAACCATTCTTTTACGTATCGTTCAAGCAGCTCACGGCTTCTAGCTCCAGACGAAGTATTCTCTGGGTACCCAAAAAGCATCCGTTTGAAGGCGAACCAAATTGAGAAGGTGAACCAACCTTACCTTGTTGTGCGCGGGATTTGGGACCCGCCACGTTAAAAACGCCCCCAATGAAAAATAATCAACAGCCACGGATGAGAGACCCCGGTTTTTATGACGAACAAAAAGAAGAAACGACTGGCAAGCTGTTGTTAACTCGGCTATGACCGGGTAAGCAGTTTCTATGCCAGAAGATGGACAAGAACGACTTTGGATGCTTTCACGAACCAGCCTCCGAAGCAACTACAGCGAACAGAACTTATTAACGACTTTAAAAACATTGAAAAAGAAATGAAAACCCTTGACCCTACAACAAATATTGAAAGTTCTAATAAAATTTTAATAATTTTGTTTATTTAATATAAATTATTAGTTTTTCGCTGCCGGATCCTTTTGCTTCCTAAATGTACTATACTTATTTTTTTTTTCTATGTCACACACACACACAAACACACACTCGCGTATGCCTAACGATGTAAGTCATTAAATCGGCAAACAGTTTTTTTTTTTTTACTTTTGTCCGTCCGCAACAATAACAGTAAAATCAGTAGCTACAACAGCAATAACAACAACCCCAAAAACAACAGATTTCGACAAAGTAAAGAAACGTCAAATTCAAATAAATAATAATAACGAGCAGCCTCGCGCTGTGAGCAGGAATATTGCGGACCACATACGCGTAAACACAACGGCCTCTTCGGCAGATACAACAAACACACGAACCACTATGCTTGCCTATGTATAAGACCAGACTATGTACCAGTGCAATTCGTTATGGGGTGAGTTAGCCAACCAGCAGTTAGTCAGTCAGTCAATAAGCGTGTGTATGTGTGTGTGTGTTTGAGCGGATTGCAGGAAACAATAGGAAACTTTACGATTTCACGTCACCTGCCATACACAATGGCCGGGCGCTGAATTACAGATTTGCCCTAAACATCATACAAAACACCACTACACACAAACACACACATGCACGGGGAAATCACTTAGGCCGTCAGCGTTTTAAAGAAAGAATGCGAGTCGTGAAACATGAGCACTGGACCCGAAAGACATGAATGGCACTCAAATTATTTAGTTGACTGCATCGACAAGAGCCGACAGCACCGAGCGAGGCGGTTGAGAGATGATTTTGAAAAAATTGCAGATTTTCAAATTTCGGTGAATTCGCTGAATTCGCAGGGACTCGCTGGCAGTTGCCGAGGATGGGGGAACTAATGTGTGGTAAAATTTGCTAGCGGACGTAATCGCAAAAACTTATTTTCTTCAGCTAACATTATAGACTTCTCAAATCAGACATTGAAAGCTCCACTTCCAAAGCAGTAAGCTTAGCTCTTACACACACCGTCGGCTGCCGGGTTGGTAGTCAAAATTTTGGCTGAAAAATGCGGTGCTCAAACAAGTTGCAAAACAGTGATTATTCCAATCGAATGCTCTGATTCACATTAGAATGCAAAAGAGCCAACAAAGTGTACACAACTTCAACACAAGCCGCTCGGCTATGCGCCGCGGTGCTCGGCTATCCTAAGCGACACAAAATGCCATTTGCGAGGTTTTGTCAAAGGTGTTAGGATTTATCTTTGTCATCATGCGCTGAAATCCATACAACAACGCACACACACACATATACACACAGAAGCACAGCAGGACAGATTTAGGATTGTCAGGTCGCTGCATTAACGTCGAAATAGCAGGGGTTGCGAATCGCATTCTGCTCGAAACCAAAATGAAATGAAATAAAACGAAAAGAAATGAAATAAAAGCAGGCTTGCAGTGAGCCGTACGTGGCTCTAATGCGCCGGGGTAGATTCTTATCCGCCAAATTACGTCTGATCCGTTACGAGGCGGCTCGTCTTTCACTCTGAACTTTTTTAAGTTTTTCGCTTTTCGCCGAGCTGCTGTTGCGCGAAAGTATGTTAATGCATTTGAGTTGAAATTATTAATAGAAAACAATTTTCCGATTTTAATGGAACGATAAGAAAACCAAAGGGAAACAAATTACTATCCAACATTTACATCGCATTTGTGCCAATCATCCGGCTCGCTGATACTTTTGGGAATTAACTTGATCACTTTGCTATTGCTGTTGTTATTGTTATTGTTACGGCTCATAGCGCAGAGATTGATAATAGCGGTGCTAGTATGACTGGCGATTTGCACTTTCATTGCATAACGGCAAGTCCTTGCGCAAACACACACAAGCACGCAGCACTCATGGATTATTCAACAGCAATTAAGCGGACAAACTTGTTGTTGATTTCTCTCTGTGGCTAACAATGGCACTTGAATCAATCAAAGTATACTTTTTGGTGGCGAATTCCTCTTCATTTAATGCGAGGGGAGCTCTCGGTAATGAAATATGTGGAGTAATGCCATTATAATGGAAGGCATGCGTGTGTGTGTGGAAGACTGTAAAGGTGACGAAGGGTTACTTGTTAATTTACTTTTATTTACTTTTCATATTTGTCATAAAACTGCTGAGTTATTTACTTTTTGCCACGCACTTTTACTCAAAGATAATAGAAAAATGTTAATTGCCATTATATACAACACTGTTTTAAACCCAATCTGGACCTATGGGTGTGAGCTGTGGGGCAACGCGAGTAGCAGCAACATCGAAATTCTTCGTCGTGCGCAATCAAAAATTCTTCGTACAATCACCGGAGCACCGTGGTATATCCGAAATGAGAACATCCAACGCGACTTAAGAATTCCAGACGTACGAACTGAAATAGAGCAACGAAGCTCGAAGTATGCATTGAAACTTTCGGTTCACCCAAATCAACTAGCAAGATCGCTATTGCGTGTGAACAGGAGCTCAAGATTACGTAGAAACGACTTACCAGCCCAGACGTGATATATTTTAGGCCCAGTTTAAAAAAAATAATCACCCATGTAGGGTGTAAATTAAGTGAGTAGTTTAAGATTCGAAAACTTATTGTTAGGCTCTTAAGTAGGGTAGATTCAATAAATAATAGGAAAGTTAATAAAAAAAAAAAAAAATTAATTGCCAAATTACAAATGCGGAAATGCGGAAGTTTTAGGCCACTGAATTGTGCTTGATTAATGCGTAAAGCCTGTATTCTACAAGCTGATTTGAGCCAATGAGAAATACTTTAGTAAGATCAGGTAAGAGAGAATGCTCACGATCTTGATTTTATTTATTAAAGAGGAGGATTTCTATAGCTTACTCTATTGAAATACTTAAAAGTTCTGATATTACGCTTTTTATGGTTAATAGGAGTTGTCATCCCAACAATCTAAAGGAAAGTCCAAAAAATGAATTTTTTCCACGGGTTCAGACCAAAGAAGTGTCTTGTGGATATCATCTTCGCCTTTAACAGTTTCAAAATTATGTAGCTTGAACAAAAATCGACGGAAATATGTATGTATAGTTGACAAAAATGTTTAAAAAAAATATCCCACGATCGCCTATGAAATCTAACGTATGTACATATGTACGAGTATGTTATGTCAAAAGGAAACCATTGTCTCGTTTAAGAAATTTACAAAATGAAACTTTCGTAGAAAAAAACACTTTACAAGTCTCTCCCCCAAGACCATTACAATATAAGTTGCCGTGAAAGCTTTCTGGTCCTTTACGTGCTGATAGATTAAGGCGGAATAAGGGATAGATTCCGGTAACAGCAAGTTGTGACCCTCATATATAATAGCTCAGCGCGAGTCTGGCCACAATTGATCAATAAAGAAGAAAACTTTAAAGTTGCATTTGATATACTTACAAGACTGAGATCGAACAGCCCAAATTCAATACGGTGATCCATTTCGAAGTTCCCTACTTTTTAAAGAAAAAGCACAGAAACTTCAAATCTAATGAGGAATATTTATTACCATTCAAAAGAAAATTCTTTGGCATTTATTTTGTGAAGATTATCTCTTTCAAATAATAGCGGCGACTACGTCTCGGATGGTACATCCGTTGAGTTCAATTTTCGATGACTCGTTCGAGCATTTCGACTGATAACTGGTGAATGACACGCGTGATGTTTTTGCTCCAAGGCCTGACTCGAAGCGGGATTGTTCGCATAGACTTTAAACTTTACATACCCCACAGGAAAAAGTCTAACGGTGTGATATAACACGATCTTGGTGGCCAATCGACTGACCCAAAACATGAAATGCTCTCCGATGTCTTCCCTCAATAAATCCATTGATTGATGCGATGTGTGGGAAGTGATGCCGTCTTGTTGAAACTGAATGTCGCCGAGATCACGAGCTTCAATTTCAGAAATCAAATAGTTGGTTATCCAAGCGTGATAACAGTGGCCATTGACGGTTACGTTCTCAACGGTATCACTTTTGAAGAAATATGGACCGATGATTCCACCGGCCCACAAACCACACCAAACCGTTTTTTTATGGATGAAGTGGAAGCTTTTGAATCTCTTCAGGTTACTCTTTGTCTCAAATGTGGCAATTGTGCTTTTTTACTTACCCATTGAAACAGAAATGGGCCTCATCGCTAAAAAAAAAATTTGGCTCGAAAACAGCGGATTTTCTTGGAACTTTTCAAGAGCCCATAAAGCGAAGCGATATCGCTTTCGAAGCTTGAGCTGCTTCAGTTCATGCACAAGCTATATTTTGTACGCTTTCAATTTAAAATACCGACGTAAAATACGCCAAGTCGTTCCATACGTCAATGCGAGTTGCTGCAAACGGTATCGAATCGACTCTCCACGGTCTTCGTTTAGTCTCTCTGCTACGGCTGCTGGTGTTGCGAATGGTACGGTCAGTATGCCGATTATGTTGACCATTACTCACAGAACGTAAATTTTGCTAATAAAGTTGAACGATTTGTAAACGTTATTCCGGCGTGAGTGTTTCCATGATGAAATGTCAAACAATATTGAGCAAAAATAACATGATAGCTTGACACGACTCCCGCGTGATCTTTCAAAAAAGGCTAATAAAAAGCACATCCACTTGGATCACCCGTAAATACCAGATATGACATCTAGTTTTTATTGAAACTCGGAATGTTGGTATACGCGGTACCAATATATATAGGTAAAAATGCCATTTAATTGGAAAATAGTTGAGGTTTGTGAGTTAATTCTGCAGGTTTGCTTCGGATTTAACATAAAACTGTCAATAAAAGTCCACCAGCCGTGTAAAGACGGATCTACTCGATAAATTGGAAATTATTCAATATTTTTACGGGTCAATCCATTGCAAAGAGCCACACAGAAATATGAAAAATGAACTAATGCAATTTATTAGTAGAAAGTGGCACAATAACTGTGTAAACATGACATTTGGCGGCGTTACGAATCGCCAAACAGTTCCTTTAAAACAGAACAAAGTTCATGAAACGCTTCATTTGCTAAAATGGCAAAATGAAAATTACGGAATTGATATTGATTCGCCTTAACTCGGCTACAGCACGAGTTCAATCCGCAGGATCAAAGTGTCAGCTCACCAATAAATAATTTCGCAACAAATGAAGCGAGCAAGTGGCGAAAATGCAACTTTGATACACTCACATGCCTATTACCCAAATGGCAAAAAACAAACACATTTGAATGGTCATGTGTACATATGTATGTGTGTGAGAGCATGTTGTGTGGCAGCCGGTAATCGAATCAAATAAAACCCTTTCGCTAATAAAATGTGCGCATTTTTTCGTACTTTAAAATTTGCTTTGGTTGTAGAGCAACCGAGCTACACTCCTCCAGCCGAAGCTGCATTGCATCACCCCGCGACACACCTTTTTATCGGATGTTTTATTGCCCTGCTCGAATTGGTTTATCTGTGAAATGTGTACTCTGCCCTCCCCTCACCCGCCAGCCCTTCGCCTTGGTAGTCTGCCTGTCTTTCTAAGCCTCTGCTTCTTCGCATTTGGCATTTTGCATGTTCGGGTTAAAGTATTTTGCTACAATTTCAACCCGTTCGCGCGTAAACACGAACATGTGTGAGTGTGTGTAGTTAAAAGTCGGTTGTGCTGCGGCATCACGTGGTGTACTTAATGTTGTTGGGAGCGTGTTTTGTAACTCTGCCTTACTTTTGTTGCTTTTGTGAAGCGCAGTGCTTGCCGACGCACGCTAGTTGGTTTGTGTGTCCTTTCAACCGAAAAACATCGGATAAACAAATAGTTAGTTGCGAGTGCTTCTAACAAGTATCCTTTCGGCTTTGCATTTTTTATCGCGTACGCATGTGTGTGTGTGTTTTTGTATTTTCACTTTAATCCTTTGATGTGTCACATTGACGTCGTTGTTGTTGTACTAAATACTGTTACTGTTACCGGTCGCAATTCGTATGCCCGAAGTGACGTTTGCGTGTTGAGTTGTGATAATTTTTTGTTTAAAATTTCAAATGATGATTTTAATCCGCTAAAATCGCTTTAGTCAATATTTAAAGGATTAGTGTCAGCCGAAAATAACATATAAAAGACAAGCAACTTTTTGGCAACATAAACTCGAAATAATGAAGTCGAGACATTGAGGATTTAAATTGTTTGCGTTGCTTGGTTCATTTGGAGTTTTTATGCAAGGTTGAATAAACCTTGGTTCAGTAAATAAGATTCACTTAATAAATGAAAAACACAGTTTTCAAAAATTTTAACTATAATTTAATATCCCAAAATATATAACTGTATAAATAAAATAAGGTAAAATATATAAAAGGTACATAACTTCGAAATGAATATTTACTTGAAACATGAAGGTTATTATAATAAATATAGTAGTTTTTATACAGTTAAATATTATGGTGAAAAATCGACCTTCTAATATTAAATCCTACTGAATTGAAGAATCACATTATAAATCGTAGACGCGCGGCTAACATACTCTATTGAGATGTATAAAACGAAGTTTGACAATTAAGTAATGAGACTGATTTTATTGCCGCGCTTGTGGTAAACCTGTGACCTTGAAATTCCCTTTCTCTTATTCCGGCATTCCCTCTCCATTGATATACATATGTACCATCGCTCTAGCTTGTTTAGTTCGCCTGCTGCGTCAAGTTGAGTAGACGTGTGTTTGTAGTGTTTGTTACGAAAATGGAAAAACGAAATCGAGAGCAACGCGTCAGATTGGGCGAAACAGCTTCGGAAACGTACGCTAAAATTGTAAGAGTGTATGTATGGTGATAGTGCTCTTAGTCGTGCCCAGATACACAATGGTTGTCTCCGCGTGCACCCTGCCCGAAAAAAGCTCGCATGAGCAAGTCAAAGGTGAAAACGATGATTATTACCTTCTTTGATAGCCGTGGAATCGTCCACAAAGAATTCGTTTCACCGGGGAAAACTGTGAATCAGGTCTACTATTGCCAAATAATCGAAATTATGTATTGAAAAGAAAAATTTCACAAAACAAAACGTTGTGGGCCAAGTTTTGAGAATCTTTCGGGAACTTCTTTTGCAGTGACTCTAATGTCGGGATGAGTGTGCAGCAACTCCAGGCCGATCAATCTATCTTTCAGCCACGTGTCGTGCGGCGAAGTGTCGAAAAAAAGCGTTCAGAACTTCCATTCGTCACAGGAAGTGTGCAGAATATGCGAATATAACTCCTTCCTATTGCAGTAGTCGGTAACTTGTAGTCTTTTGACTTTTGCTTCTAATCCAATGGCTGCCAATCACTGCCAGTGATCAAGTTCACCTTTGAGCTTCAAACGTCGCACGACGTTGTCATTATCCAAAAGGCCTTTGAATCTAACTAGCAAGCAATCTGGAAGCAGCAAACTTAGTTGAAATCCATTCACTGATTGTATCCAACAAAGGAATGCACACTGAGATCCTGTAGTATTCTTCGCAAGTACTCACACAGAATTTTTCGCGTTTTGTTTGTCGGCCACAGATTCTTGATATTCTTCGTAAACTTTCCAGTCTGCCGCCATTTAATAAGTAAGTTCCTCAATTTTTTGTCTTCGATTTCGGAACACTACAAACAGCGTTTCTATCATATTTGATATCTTGGATGTTGAAAAACTTGGATGATAAATCACGGAAAAGGTATCAATCGAACACATCACTGATGGAGCTGAATGCAGCATCTATTTTGAGTTCTCTATCAATCCGGATCTGATTGGATTTATTAACAATTTAATCTGCATACGTTGCTACAAATTGTAACTTTAGTGATAGCATTATTTATTATATTCAAAAATGGGGACAGTCATTTATTTTGTTTCTGAATTAAAATGGCAAATTTCTGGATTATATTTCTGTTAATTTATATTTGTTCAAAGTAGTAAATTTATTAATAATCCATTTAACCCTTGGGAACAAAATGTCCAATCCGCCACTACATATAAGGAAGCTTCCTCAGGTATATGAAAAAATGTATTTTTTTTTTTAATTTTTGAGATTTATTTTTCAAATAAGAGCGCGCCCCAATTTCTATATTTAGCTTAGATGAGGTGAGGTTGGATAAGGTTTGATGAATGATCCAGAGATCGCACTTGGACTACTATATGCAGTTATTTATGAAGCCATAAAAATAGAGCCCCAGTAATTCGAACTTACAATTGCCCAAGCGTTTTTCTATTCCCACCAGTCTCAAGTCCCTTTCTTGCCAACACATCAGCTTTACAGTCCCCTTCGCTTTCCCTATGAGCTGACACCTAGACAAGTTTATCCCAAATTGACTAAATGCTATTGATAACGAAATTCTTTCACCAGCCTCGTCAGGGAGCTAAAGGCTAGTATCGTGGCTCTACTATCACTTGATGAATATCTGGTCAGTTGTTAATTTTCCAGGCCTGAAGCCTCACTCATAGGGCTCAATCAGTCAGTGTACGGTGGGCTTTAATCTTTCACATAGTACGATTGATAGAACCTTAAATGTGATGTTGAGGAGGCTTACCCCACGGTAGTTGGCGCAGATTGTTGAGCTTCCCTTTATGAGGAAACTGATGTATGCTTACTATCAGTTCTTTCCCGCCGTATTTGAATAGCTCGGCCGGTAATCCATCGGCTCCTGGGGCTTTGTTGTTCTTCTGGTGAGTAAATTTATTATAGTCTGGAAATAGAACATCTACTCCATCGTCATCAATTGGGGGATCGGACTCGCCATCCCCAGATGTTACGCTTTCACTGCTGTTTAGTAGACTGGAGAAGTGTTTCCTCCATAATTTCAGTATGGTCTTATTGGAAATCGAGTTCTCATTTCACACTAAATTGAGAAATAAATTTAGTTTAAATTATAATGTATACTACATTAAGGTTTTCAGTCGGGACGAAACGCATTTCTAATTGTGAGTGCATCACATAATACACTCAAAAATCACGCCATGTACATATGTTGGGAGTTAGGAAATTAGCCCATTGTCCAGTGGATAGGAAATAATATGAATATGACATGCCTCGCCAAGTAATATAAGCAGCCGTGTGGACATATGTTGATATCGATCTTGCAAATAAATCATACTCGCAAACATATTTGACTGCTTTAGTCGCAGCCAGCAATCAACAAGAGCGTTAACTTCGTCGTAGCAGCAATTAATTGTGAACAGCAAACACTAAACGCGGCAGTCACATGACACTGAAGTCACTCAGCCGTGCCCGACACGCAACGACACGTTGTCACTAATGTGTCACTGGCGGCACGCGCAAAGCAAGCAAAGCCATTAAAAATGGAAGGAAACGGTTAAAAATCAGGAGCATTGCGGCAGGTGTGTGCAGTAGGCGAGAGAAACAAGCTCATGCAGTCTCAACGGACATTTCGCCACAGAGCAGTGGACGGCTTTTGACTCGTTCACACTTTGCGTGGCAGCGTTTTGGCGGCAGATGTCTGAATACTCACAAAGAGCACGCGCTCAGCTGAAGCCAACAGTTAATGACAATAAATGGGTGTTTCAATAACGGAAATTACAAGGATATGACACTGGTGTAGAGAAAATCATTTGAATGAAGGACATTACAACTAAATCAACACAGTTGCATGAATATAATAAAAAAAGAAAAGAAAGGAGAAGGAAACTGTCTAAAAATTGTGCCACATTTCGCTGCAACTGTTACGGTGCGGCAATAGTGGCGAGGCAGGATAATGTCCTTTGTCTAATTCTGCAGGACAGCAGCGCGCTGTTCAAAGCTGTGGCAGTGGTGCGCGAAAAAGCGACGTAAAGGCAATATAGCGGCGAACAAATTCGGCAAACAGCCTGATGAGAGGGGGATTAACGCGCTACTTTCATCTACATCCGCACTTTTTTGTGTGGCTGGTAATTAATTTTGCGCGTATTTCTGGTGTTTTTTTTACTGCTTTTCACTTTATTTTATGGGCTTTACTGCTTTTTTTTTATAATTTCTGGTTTTTCTTCATTGTACTAGCTGCTGTGCCGGCGCTGGTGTGATAATCCCAGTTAAGCCTCTTTTTATTGCCACCTAAATGAAATTCGACAGCTTGATTGCCATCGATGACGGAGTAATCAATAAATAGCGGCAACCAATCGGCGCCAGAAAATACGTTACTTTTCAGCCTTGCACAGCGCAACAATAATCATTCATTACCAGATGCTTGCAACACGAACATGTCGCGTCATTTGCATTTATTTGCCACATATCATACAAATCACAATGCCACTAACAAGACAACACCCCTGAGGAGCGTGATTCCACAGCTCACAGCTCGCACTCACTATGCCCAACTGTTTACACTCGCCCTAACTAGGCATGAAACCGTTTGTCGGTAAAACAAGGATGTTCTTGCAACGCGCGTTAGCTCGTTTGCGGCGCCTTCTTCTTCACCTAATTTGCAAGAATCAACCATAAATTAAGAATGTCACATTAATTATTCACGAGCAATGCCGAAAAGGCGTCGGAATACATCTTCCACTCGTTTCGTCGCATTCGAATGTTGCTACAGTGTTGTTATTGTTGTTGTTGTACACTCAGTGACATTGCGTTTTAATTAACAGCGATCAGCAAACATGCTCGCTTACGCTGTTGCACCGTTAGCGCTTGAGTTATGTCTGTTTGTGTGAATTGTTTCCGCTTGAGCCCACTCGAGGCACAATGCCATGCAAAATGGAAATTTAAATATTTTTCTAACACTTTATTGTGCAAGTATGCAAAATAGTAGTGAGTTATACCCACGCGTACTGTTGTCGTCGTGGTACAGTGGGGTGTTTTCAAAGCATTAATGTCAAAACTATTGAGAGCAAGCTGGTGCCACTAGTAATAGATCGCGTTCATGCTCGCTTTTCGTAAGAAAAATTCGCTTTTCCGTAGAGAGTGGTTGTCTCCTGTGCGCACAGAGAGTCAGTTCAAGATGAACAGCCAATCAGCTAAACGTGTTGATGTTCTAAAGATTCAGTACTGCCAATAAGGGTCTACATAGCTCGAGAGGTTTTATTACGATCAACAAATGGGTCTTCAAGTATTGAAATTGTATCAAATCTAACTCCAGAGTCGATTGATGATTACAAGTCGCACTGTCAGTTAATTTTCAAAATCGGTTACCTAAGGGTTATCTAGGATAGATCATTCAGTTATTCCTATGAACTGTATATCTGCCACCAAAAAATTATAGCACACAATCAGTCTTACGAGTGCCAACTAAAACTGCATGAGTCTTCGAAGTCGAAGACCAACACGGTCTGAAATCAAAAGTTGATCTTACGTGAAACAACCAAGACAGTGTAAAAGTTCTTCCAGTACCACTGTGCAGCAGTAAAAACAATTTCATTGACGATGTTGAATGTTGACTTTACCGTCGGTCAGCCAGAAAAAATTACTCTTGCAACAGAATGCAAAGCGAGAGCGGGAATAGAAATGAAATGAAATAAATGTGCGCTGTGTCATAAACACCCTTTGTCTTTTGCTTTTTCAGGACACCTATAGGACACACACATACACACGAATTAATGTATTTGCGTTGCATAGGTGGCAGTGGAAGAATCATTTGGCATTTTACTACGGAAAAGGTCGTTTAACTGCATTTGCATAACAATGAACTCAGCCGCTGACTCTATCCGTTAGTTTGCCGTAAAAGCGCGTTGACTAATGTAAATTTTTAACAACAACAAAATACACGTACAAACGGCCATTCACTTTTATATGAGTCCTATATGTATGTATGTACATATATACCATAATACAACCTGGTATGTAAATATTATTGCGTTAAGTAATATTTTTTGAAGGCTGATCGGCTCGAGCATTTACTGTTTGAGGGTGTGAAGTCGTCAATTATGCAGATTCCACAAAATTTATAATAAGTACAACTGTCATTTAAACCCACAACTTGATGTGTAGATCTATATGCTAGTAAAGACATTATTCTATATAAAATATCTTAACTACCATACTTCCAGTTCAAAAAATAAATTTAGTCTGATTACTCCATTAGACATTCGTTGTTGTACTTTCTTTTGAGTCAAACTGTAAGATGCAACCGATGGAGTAATCAATCATCTTCATGGCATAGAACTTGGAGCCTATCCCATTCTGGTACTAGCAATATGATGTTTTACCAATAATTTGCTAATAAAGCGATATAAAATCGGATCTAGGCAGAATACTTACCTTAATACCCAGTTCTTTCAGTGCCGCAGAAGCGGCTTTTCATATAAGAAGGGCGAATGAAGATTTTGGCGAATAAATGACCTTAACTACCGACCTCTGAAACATTATTCAGAAACCCTCGACGGATAGTTGAATTACTTTTCTGTAAAGAGCCTTATGCTATGTATGTTCGGACCGACAGCGAAAACATGTTTTCGTGGGAAAAAGTGGTTTTCGCACGAAAACTTGTGTTTTCGTCCATGTAAAATCTGTCAAACGAAAACACAGTTTTCGCTGAAAACTGCTTGAAAACTTACATTCCACTCATAATAATCGGTGCCTGCTCTAGTTTAATCGATTTTTTTGGAAGACATATTTTGCCGGCCCTAAATTGTCACATGATATTTGTTTACAATCCATATACATATACAGCTGCTCACTGTTAAGGGGATTCTCTTGTTCTTGCAAAACGCTTGCACGGTGCACCAATAGCAGAATTTTCTTCTTGGTGCAACGGCACAACAAACACACGCAAAAATTTATTTGCAATGGCTGTAAAATATGTCAGACCAAAACCCATGTTAATTTTCGTGCCGTCATATATCACTAGATTCGCAATGGGTGCTGTCTTGGCCTTGCATATTTCGGTATAGGATTTTTGCATTTTGTGTCATCTTGAAAGAGTAAGAGAATCCCCGTATTGATAGTTGTCAGTGAAAACTCAGCGAAAACACAAATTGTCGGTCCGAACGACTTACGTTCCACAACATACAAATGTGTTTTCAAAATGTTTTCAATGTCGGTCCGAACATAGCATTACATTGCAATAGAAGATGTTTTACTGTCTTCCCTTTTCCTGCGTCCTGACAGCTTCTACAATAGTTATTGTATGGTGCCACCCTTAGGGCGCTATGAATTTGGTAGCCCCGCAAAAGTAATACGGCTATAAGAGTGTATGTACTGCTGTTGGCGTACGCCGATGATACTTATATCTTTGGTCTCACCATCCGTGCCGTTAGTTCTGCTTTCTCCAGTTGGGATAAGGAAGCGAAACAAATGGGTCTAGTAGTAAATGAGGGCAAGAAGAATTATCACCTGTCATCAAACAAACAGTCGACGCACTCACGACTTGCCCTCCACGTCAATGTTAGCAGTCTTAACTTCAAAGTCGTAGATAATTTGTCTATCTTGGAACCACCATTAACACTACAATAACGTCAGACTCGAAAGCCAGCACAGAATAACTCTTGCGGACAGGTGCTACTACGGACTGAGGAGGCAATTGATAAGTAAAGTCATCTCTCGACGAACAAATACCAAATTCTACAAGTCATCCCCGTCCTGCTATATGGTTCCGAGGCATGAACGATGTCAACATCAAATGAGGCGACGTTACGAGTTTTCGGAAAAAAGGTTCTACGAAAGATTTATGGTCTTTTGCGCATTTGCAAAGGCGAATGACGCAGTCGATGGAACCATGAGCTTTACGAACGACGATATATGTCATCATGGTTGTTAAATCCGTTTTGTTGATCGGACTCACTTTTTAACACAAAGTTTCAAAGTTTCCGAGAGCGAGCGGAGTTTTCATAGCTAATATCTAGTAAAGTGAAATACAATATTACATATATTTCGAATTAAAATGATAAGATTTCGTAATAAAAGAACATCTCAAATGATTGTTTTCTGTTTGCTTGACTCAGAATTGTTCTAGTGTTTGTTTATGATCCTGATACAAAAACAGCGTACGCATTTTTAGTTTCTTCGATTCTGTTCCGTTAATTTTGATGTCAAAGAAGCACTACGCCCTGGGTAGTCGAAAATATCGAGAAAATGATAGAACGATGATAATTAGATCGCAAACCCTATTTCTGGACCTAATCAGTAAGTCATTGGTTTTTTCCTGTTATACTTGGGCCATATCTGCTTTGTTATCTTTCATCTTATTTTGAGCTATTTGTTCAAAATAGTAAAGTTCGCTTTCGGTCGTTTCCATCAGCCTTAGTATTGACTCCGCCTCGGATTCAGCTCCTAGCCTTGACAACTCATTTGCCTTTTCTTTGTCGAAAATGATCTTGTGAACGGGATCCAAAATTATGGAGAACTGGTTTGACTTGCCAGTGAGCTTAAATCATTCCTCTAGTTATTGGCTACGCTGGAATTAAATTGTGGCGTCGACAAGGCCAGCTTTTCCGCCTGGATACCCGGGTTTATTGTTGCTTTTTGTGTCCTTCCGTAATTATACTCTTACACTTAATTACTCTTAAACTCTTAATGCATGATTTTGGTGGAAAAATTTGTCTAAAAAATATTGTAAAAACCGACTCTCCTATGAAGTTACCTTCGAAAGAACCAAAAATTAATGAAAAATAGGTGGATCTTGACCTAAATTATATCATACCAACTATGAAAAATAATTATCAATTTAATGTAAAAAATATGGATTTCGTTTTATTATCATAGGAAATGCTTAATACCAGCTTATCTGATTCTATTACTTGGGTTTAATTTAAGCAGTTTATATACTATATTAAAATATGGCATATTCAAATCTGTTGTTCGAAAAAATTTATGGTTAAAAACCTCATAAAACAAGATAGAAGCTTACTGAATCATTAAGTCTACGAATTTAGCACTTTCTGCTGCAACAACAAGACAACGGGCTTAATGATAATTCGCTAACGCTCAATGTAGAAGCAACCACAATTAACAAGAATAGCCGAATTGAAACAAAGGCATCAAAACAATACAACAACAATGTTTAATGTAAAAAGCTATAAATATGAAATGTAGTTAAAATAATGAACAGTTTTAACCCCATCAGCCGAGAAGGGAAAGGGGGAAGGTGGTGGTAGAGATTTAGAGTGCTCAGAAAAAGTTGCGACGCCAATCAACAGGGTTAACGGAGACCATGGTGAGCACAGAAAAGGGTGCAATGCAAAGTGAGTAAGGATAGGCTTGCCGCTATAAAGTGAAAGGTGCACGAAAGGGAGGAAATTACTTGTGAGCACATCGAAAATTATGCTGCCAGCACCAGCAAAAATAACAATAAAGTGCAACAAGGATATTTTTGTAACTTTTGGAAATGCTAAAATAACACAAGCAACCGAGAAAATATGAAATGTATGAAAAACTCTGCAGCATATAAATGTGGTTTGGTGGCACAGTCGCGCACACATTAAAGTAGACAAAACATAATTAATTTTTGAAAAAGTTGAAATAGTAATGAAGTGTATCGACTTTTTCTTGCGGAATTGAGAATGGAGTTTTATTGAGTCCAGACGCATTCTAATTGAAATCTTTTATAACTAATTAAACAGGGTTTGTTCGGAAAGTAATAGGACTGAGTCGATTTAAAAAAAAATGATTGAAACAATCGTTACAATTCTTTAAAAACTCGATTTCCAAGCATTGAAAGCGTCGCGGAGGCCTTCTCCAGATTAGCCTTGAGAGCCAAGGTGCATGCTGCCTCGATCCTCTCTGTCGTCTCAAAATACTTGACTTTCATCGGCCTTATCATGCAAGGAAACAAAAAAAGTCCAGGGACCACATCTGGGCTGTAGAGAGGCTTCGGAAGCGTTAGGATGTCGGTCTGGTTAGGTATATGTTCACAAGAAGGGCGGTGTGAACATTTCAATCGGCTGCGATGTTTTGTCGGACCCGAATGACCCTTAGTTTGAGTCTCTTGAGAACTTCCACATAAAATTTGGCATTGGCGGTTGTCCAGGAGGGTCCAGAAAGACAATGAGCACCGTTTTCACTTTAGATTTGCTCATTCTTCCCTTTTTTGAGCGAGGAGACGCCGTGTGCCATTCGGAAGATTGCCTCTTTGTCTCGGGATCATAGTCAAAGATCCATGACTCGGCAGCTGTATGTTATTCAAAAATTGGGGGTCACTTTCGCACATGTCCAAATTTTGTTGGTAGACTTCCATTCGCTTTCGACTTGTACGACTCACATGAACACGTCGCGCGAAAATGTTTGTTCTGACTCTTTCGAATTTCGAAAATTCCAAAACGGAAGTGAGCGAACCATTGCTTCCAACATCCACGAATTGATATTTATTATTTTTGGTTGAATAAAGCTTAAAATCTCACCTTTCCAGCACTATATGGTATGACACAATGTGATTGGTAGCACTGGAGATATACTCGTACGACTGCAACGACATCTATTGACAAAATACGAAAAGACTTTTTCGACTACAACTTGTCTCCTGTTTTTCGCCACAAACTGTACTTATCTGCTTATTATTTGCACGTAAACATGTGTGAGCGAGATTGGACTTTGTGAATGAAGGAAATCAACCGAAAATTAACTACCCACACACATTGCATTTAAATGAAAGTGTATTGCTCCATACGTTGTAGATGCGCTGTGTCGCTTAATAGTTCAGCATGAAATTTTAAATTGAGGCAGCGAACACTTCGGCTTTTGAAGATGGAAAGAAATAATGAATGCTAATGCATGCGCTCTTGAAACGCGCTACGAGGGTGTAAGTCATTAAAATGTATACATTGGACAATTTTGAAACTCCACACAGCACGCGGAGCACCAGCCACCCCGAGCCGCTGCGAAGGCCTGAGGCTAAGCGGGTATACTTATATGAAATTGCACAGCAAAAGTAATATGTCCGCCATAATTTGCGGGTGGTAAATTAGCAAAACAAAACAACAAATACAAGTTTTTTTTCTTTGTTGAAAGTTATGTGTATGCAAAAGAGAGTTCAGAATCATTACTACTCCTACGTTGCTCAGTGCTTATTTACATTCATACACTGTTTTCGGTAATCCGCAGTTTGAATGGCTTGTTTGCCAATCAAAGTGCCACTCTGGAGTCGTCATATTTTCAACTCCTATCTCGGCCACTCGAGTTAATCCCTGCTATCAAAATGCCAACATCAATCGCTTCGGGAGTGAATGTGTGTGCGTATGTGTGTGTGTGTACCTGCATGACATATCCACTTCTGTCATTTGATTGATGATTGTCGCAACATCATAAATCACTTTCAAGTGCCGTGCGCGCGTTTGCCTTAACATGCCGCCAATGGATTCTCGTTATAATACCGCTTGGCGTCCCTACTGTTGGCGGCCAGGATTAGTCGCTTGCCAAACGGGTCTTTGGCGGGTCGCTCAGACTTTCTTTGATATATGGCGCAATCCAAGTGAATTACCTATGTGTCTAGTTATGCGCCTAAATTATGTAAATACATATACATATATCACATATTTACATACATATGTATGTATGAATGTTTGTATTTAATCAAATTATTTCGCTTTTGACTCAATCAGAAATTAATCAATTAGTAAAACACCGGCGCGGGTGCGAATTGATTAATTGTCTGAAGTTACTGCTTTGCTTCATGTCAAAGCTCGCCGAATCATTAAGTTTGTAGACTACGTGTTCTACTGCGAATAGATTACGACGTTGACGTTTTAACTGGATTTGGCATTTATTAATTCTATTTCTTCACTAGTTTTTAATCCTTTCCAATGCAATAATGTCTCTATTATATCGGAAAATTAATTGTTTATCTCTTTCAAATGTTGGCCGCGGCTACGTCTCAGATGGTCCATTCGTTGAGTCCAATTTTCGACGACTCTGTCAATCATTTCCACTGGCAACTGGTGAATAACACGCGATATCTTTCTCCAAGGCTTGAATCGAAGCGGGATTGTACACATAGACTTTATACTTTACATATCTCCCCAGGAAAAGACCCACGGTGTGATTCACACGATCTTGGTGGTCAACCGACCGACCCAAAACGTGAAATTATGTGCTCACCGAAGTGTTTTCTCAATAAATCCATTGATTGATACGATGTGTAGGAAATGGCGTCGTCTTGTTGATACTGAATGTCGTCGAGATCACGTGCTTCAATTTTAGCTATCAAAGGGTCGGTTATCATGGCGCGATAACGGTCGCTATTCTCATCGGTATCATTCTAGAAGAAAATGAACCGATGATCCCACATACCTCATCAAACCGTTGTTTTTTCTGGATGAAATAGCGGCTATTGAATCTCTTAAAATTGCTGTTCCTCCCAAATGCGTCAATTGCTTGTTTACATATCCACTGAGCTAGAAATAAGGCTCATCGCTGAACAAAATTTGGCTCAAAAATGTCGGATCTTCTTGGAACTTTTTAAAAGTGCATAGAGCGAAACGACGTCCTTTGGGAAGGTTGAGCGGCTTCAGTTCTTAAACAAGCTGCATTTCGTACACTTTCAATTAAAGATCTCAGCGTAACTGCGCCAGTTTTTCATACGTCAGTCCGAGCTGCTGGGAACGGCGTCGAATCGCGAATCTCTACTCTTCTTTTCGTGTATACTCTCAGCTAAGGCTGCTATATATTGTTTACTGCATGCTGGACGTGGACGTGGTCTATTAGGACGCATATGTATAATAATATAATACATAATGAATGCTGGATCTCAAGATGGATGAAAATGTTGCGAATAGTAGGTCCGGTAAGCCGATTATGTTGACCATTAGTTGAGCGAAGCCGGCGAAACACATTCTGTACAAAACATGAATTTTCATAATAAAGTTAAACGATTTGTAAAAGTTGTTCAGGCTTAAGTCTATTTATGATGAAATGCCAATAACGAACAAAAATAACATGACAGCGTGACACGACTCCCGCATAATCTGTCAAATCAAGGCTTTTGAAAAAAATACTTTTACTCGAATCACCCGTTAGAAATGATAAACAAAATGCCTATATTGTGTATTAAATATATCATATAATGTGAATTAAACTTAACTTTGCGTTCTTCTTTAGCAGAAGGAAGATTTTTCGCGTCTGCAACATAACGCGCTCTAAGCGCTAAGCATGGTTGCATTAAGCCGTTTTTGAATTCACCGAAGTTTTTTTCCTGTGACATGTAAAATACTAGTTTCGCTCTTCTTATCTAGAACACCTTTAAGAGAGTAAGAGGGCAGTGCGTAACACGAAAAATTACGATTTCGCTGCGTGCTTAGCCTTAGGACCTTCAGTGTGCTGCCTACATACTTACGAAACAAATAATGATAATGGAGTATAATATCTCACTTTCCTTTGGAGATCTTGTATCAGATAAAGCGGATTAAGAGGTCATTTGGTCATTCAATGTCAACTGCATTACTTCACAAATTGTGTTCCCCGAACTAACCATACTCTTACAACAGCTGAGCACACAGTGAAGGCTCCTTTTGTAGGTTGTTAAAAGCACAACAACACAAAAAACTCACTATTCTATTTGCGCTGAATTTATAAGTATATTCTATAGTTATTACACAATCCAATAAATTCTCCCCCAAACTGCAAACCTCTTCTTCAATGCCAACATTTGTACTATATTAGTCGAATCCATCAAAACGTGATAAATATTGTTTGACTTCCTATAAAAAAAAACCGGTGAACAAATGCGTTGCTTAAGCATATTTGTACATATGCTCCAAATTTCGAGTGAAACATATGTAAATGCTCAATTACACGTGTTAATTTCAACAGAACACGCAAAATTTCATTTGATTTCCATGTCATTTCGATAGCCGCGCAAGAACGGGCTGTGGGTTTGCCATTCCTCCTGGTGGCAAATATTTGGAAAATGGTTTGTAGTTAGTGTGTAAATATTTTACGTTATTTATTGTGCACTTGTTCTGCATAAATTAAGCAAATGATAGATAAGATAAATTCCGGTTGTGATACCAATGCACAAACAGGAGCAAAATACCGAGCGTGTGGAGCAAAGTACGGGCGCGAAAGTACGAAATCTAATGGCAATGTCAGCAACTTGATGAATTGGCATGTGACCAAATACAAAAAAAAAAAAAATTAAAAAAAAAAATATTTTTATTAAAAATCATTTTATAGTGCAGTATTTGCTTCAACCAGAAATTGTTGACTTTCTGCTATATTTTAGCGCAATAATTTTTTTCATATGAAATTCATGCATTTTGTAAATTGATTAGATTAATTTCCTCAGTAAATTTGAAATATGAAAAATAAGCTTATCGATAAATATTATATAATTAACAAAAACCATAATGCCACGTTTACACAAAAACTTGAATTATATAAACCGGTAACTTTACAAATATTCAATTATGTCACGCCTCAAACAATACCTTTAAGAAGTACTTGATTTACTTGGGTTTCCTCGGCTAAAAACATTTTTTCAAACATTTTTTTCTGATATAAAAAATTAAATATTTTATTACATTTTTTTTTTGTTGTTACAAACATACACTATTAAAAAAGAAATTCCGAAATTTTTGGAAAAAAATATTTTAAGCTCGACGCCATTTCCGTTGACCTCTAGGAAGAAAGATGCGCCCGCGTTGGCAGGATAACTACTTACAAGATCATCATCAATAAAAAAACGTATTTTAATTAAAACCTTTACTTAGGACTTGGACGAAGGAAATAAACGGAAAATTGGAAGTTTGACAGATAATTTTACAAAAACAATTAAAAGTTCAGTGAAAATTTCGCGAATTCAAATAGTTGTAATCGTAAAAAATCCTTCATCCAAATCTTTACTATTTGAATCTCAAATATCTGTGTAAAATTTCATGAAGATCGGTTGAGTAGTACTCGAGAAATCTTGGCAATCGACTTCAAAATCAGAATTTCGAGAAAAACGCGTTTGAAGACGGCGCACTTAACCTAGCTGGCCTCGGGCGCACAAGTTCTCAAAGTTGTATCTCCGAAACTATTACTTAGATCAACTTGAAATAGGATATTAATCTAGAGATTTCGTTGTATTTAATAAGCCAATGGAATAAAATTCGATTTTTTGAAAACCGTAAATCCATGTATCCCCTTAATCTCCGTTGGATAAGATAACTAAATATTCGATACTTGAACTGATTTGATTTTTGTCTTCGTATCAATAAAACTTTAATCCTAAATAAAGAGTATTAGCTTCAAAAAAAATACCGACTCAACAAGTCATCAAATTTAAATTATACTTGGTCTAGGAAGATAAGACAATATTTCTAAGAACTACTTCAGTTTGTATTTCACAAAACAAAATGATGCTAAGTTTTGAGAATCTTTCGAGAACTTCTTCTGCAGTGACTTCAATGTCATGATGCGTGTGCAGCAATGCCTGGCCGATCAATTTATTCTGAAGCATGTTCGTCCTCAGCCACGTTCTCATGCGTCGAAAAAGAGCGTTTAGAGCTTACATTCGTCACAGGAATTGTAGAGAATATGCGAAGAAAACTATGAATTATGGGTCTACATTGTATTCTTTAACGTTTCTAATGCAGTAGTCAATAACATGTTGTCTTTTGACTTTTGCTTCTACTTTCAATAGCACTTCAAATCTTCGCCTATTGTATCCAACAGGAATATACACCGAGACCTTGTACATAGGTTGCTATATATATTTCTGAACTAGGCAAGGCTAAGTGTTGCCAGGTGCAATCTGACATTTCCATTGGAAAGTTTGACATTTTTTAGCATAACATCACTCAGAACGTTTTGTCATTTAATCGTGAATTGTTTTATTTACAGGGAATTAAAAAATTCATCTCGGCCAAAAAATGGAATTAACTCGTGAACATTTTCGTGCGATCATTTTTCACAACTTTCGACGTGGATTATCACGACAAGAGTGCATCGATGAACTAAAATCTTTGTATGGCTATGAAGCAGCATCCGTTAGCACTGTGAAAAACTGTTACAACGAATTCAATCGTGGCCGACGCTCGCTCAAAGACGAATTCCGTGCAGGTCGTCCAAAAACAGCCGTTGTGCCAGAAAACATCGATGCCGTACGTGAACTGATAATGCAAGACCGTCATGTAACATACCTTCAGATAGAGGCATGCCTATGCATTTCTCCCACCAGCATACATTCGATATTGTATGAACACCTAGCCGTAAAAAAGGTTTGTTCTCGTTGGATTCCGCACAATTTGACAATCGCTCAAAAAAAGGCTCGTGTGGATTGGTGTAAAGAAATGCTGAAAAAATACGATCGCAGTGCTTCAAAAGACGTTTATAAGATCGTCACAGGTGAAGAATCATGGATCTATGCGTATGAGCCCGAAACAAAACAGCAATCGACCATGTGGCTCTTCCAAGACGAGCCAAATCCAACGAAAAAAAAAACATTTTTGTTGATAAATATGCCTATTTTAATTATTAAGCCAGAAACATATATAGCAGCCCTCGTAGTATTCTTCGCAAGTTCTCACTCAGAAATTTTCAACTTTCTGCCGCCATAGTTTTCGTGTTTGAATAAATGGAACGAAAATGTTTCTCAGATTTTTGTCTTCGATTTCGGAATGTTACAAGCAGCGTATCCATCATATTTGATGCCTTTGCCAGATCGATCTATTTTTTCTAAAGAATCACGCTGAGTAAATGAGTTAGAGATTGAATATCACATAGACAAAAAGTCCCAATTATAAATTAAAATTTGTAGACGGCTGCGATGGGTATCGTTACTTTTCCCGCTGTTTCCTAATTTTTCCAGTTACTAATTTTTGTAAGAAAATGGAAAATTTATGGATTATAATTCTGTTACTTTATATTGTTTTAGTGTAGTAAAATTCCCAATAAGCCAGTTGAAAATTGGGGGGAAAATTTCTCCGTTTCCCCCATGTGAATCCACCACTGATAAAACACAATTAAATATGATTAGATATACTAGTTTATTTATTGAATAATTTTGCTTGCTTAGCTAACTAGGCGGACTTATTTACAAATAGAAGGCATACGTTTTCTTAAATCTTATAAGAACTGACATGTTCCAGCTTAAAATCACTTAATATAGAAACTCATTAAAGTAAAAATAAGATAATAAATGTATAAACAATGAATCACAGGCATATTATTATTTTTTACACATCGACTTAGTTCAATTAAATAAAATAATATGCGCAGTCTTGGTCACTAACCACAAGAATAGAGAGACTTAAAGACTTAGATATATTCCATTTAAAAGTATGCTCTTAAGACTAAACTCGGCAACCATTTTAAGCGCTAATCTAATTAATATTTGCCTACACTAGTCCAAATGACTGGTTGCTATGACAAGGGGCCGTAAATCGGTTCGGAATAGTAGAGCGTCGGCACACCCATGCCCACCGTGTAGGGTTCTGTGGGAGCGCGGGAAGCTTGCAAGCTACGTTTCGAGTGTTTTTTGTATCTGTAAGTGAAACAAAGTAATTGAAGAATATATGTAACTGGTTCGCTTTCGTAATTAACTTACTTCTTCTTTAGGCAACAAGCCGTGCAGGCCGCAACAATGGCCGCCAGACCTATGAAAGCCGCTAATATGACCAGCCAGGTGCCCGCTGAGGTCATCATACTTGCCGCAACTTGCAGCTTACGCACCGAACACAGTTCCACCTCACTCACACCGTACTCGACGTATGTATCGAATAGTTCTTGCTTCATTTGCTCGGAATGCATGAGCTTCTGCATTTCTTGCAATGAGATTGCCGCACCGTTTTTGAACATTTGGAAGCAGGAACTGGTCGCTGTGAAATCCAACGTGTAATCGGCACGTGTCAACACCTGTGTATCGAGTATGTGCAATTCCAAACCGAGCGGCTTCAGCTTCTGTTGAAGTTGCTCTTGGAAGGGTCGTATGATGCCTTGTATCTCGGACGGTGGTCGGGCGAAAACGAATTTAAGCAAGGATTTGTCGCGTATAACGAAAATCTTCAAATTGTTGAAGGTGTGACGTTTCACACGCTCCGAATTGTTAGCGCGTATCTTCATCTGGAAGTAGCCATCTACATAGTCGGAGAAAGAGCCACCTGTGCGCAGCTCGCCGGTTCGATTGTTGAGCGTGAACAGATTCTTGAGAGGTCGCGAGTCGATCTTGCGCGTGCGCTTGTAGAATTGCGGTACGAAGGTGACATTGTCAATGGAGAATACTATCGGCGGTGCTTCAGCATCAAGGTCAGTCGCGTGCACAGTGGTTATAACTGTATCGACTGGAACATTTATGCGTATGCCAATTGAGGCGTCTTTGTGGGTGAATTGCGGCAGATTATCGTCTATATCGGTGACTTTGATTGTCACCTGTATGAGTGACAAATCATTGCGGTCGTACTCGTCGCCGACGAATGTGTGGGTGGGTTCACCAAGCTTCAAGCATTTTACGGTTAACGTATACGAGTCAACTGCTTCTCTATCAATCGGTCGGGTGGTTTTGATAATCGCTGCATTCTCCTCGGTACGTTCGATGACGAATACATTTTCGTTATTTCCTTCTAATATCGTGTAATCTATAAGAGCATTGGCACCGACATCTTCGTCAATGGCGCTAAAATTGCCAACAACCGTGCCCTCAGGCTCTTCCTCAAGTATGCTAAAAGTCAGGGGTACAGCGTCCTTAAAAAGAGAAATGAAAATATTTATTTAAAAAAAACCAATTGAGTCCATTTATATCTAAGAATGTAAGGCTTACAATTTCACGCGCAAAATGTGGCACATGATCATCTACGTCTATCACTGATATTTGTAGTATCCGTGTTACCGACTGGCGTGGTTGACCGTCATCCGAGACCTCCAATATTATGTTATACAGGTCTTTTTCCTCACGGTCCAGCGATTGCAGCGTCGTGATAAGTCCGGTCTTCTCGTCAATCGCAAAAGATTCCGCGTCTGCTGTGTCTTCTAAAATCTTATAAGAGAGCATACCGGAAGGCGTATTGGGATTATCAGGATCACTCGCTATGACTTGGAATACAGGTGAACCGATTGCAGAGTTCTGGAGTGTACAACAAAAGAAAACATTTATAAGTATTCTAACTTTACAACTTGTAATGAAAAAAGTAGTTGCTCACCTCTGTCACATTAGCCATCTGACCCAATTTGGGTGCCACAAAATATGGTATACCATCATTAGCGCTCACGTCGCCTATGTAAACAATGACAGGCACATCGGTTGCCAGCGATTCTTGCTTTGGCACTTGATTACCGTTATCCTGCGCCCTTATAACGAGTTCATATGGCTGGGAACGCCCCTTACCAGTTAGTTCTCGTTTAGTCTTCACTTCTCCGCTTACTGTGTTGATCTTAAACAAATCCTTTGCATCGCCCTCATCCAGCAGTTCATAACGCACTTCACCACCGGGTCCATCATCAGGATCATTAGCGTATACTTTCAGAACAAATGCATCGGTGGGCGCATTCTCGGGTATGACACCCGTGTAGTTGTTTTGACTAAACTCCGGCGCATTGTCGTTGACATCTAACACATCAATGGTCAAGTCAACAGTGCTCTGTTTGGCGTCTGTCGGCCGCCCTGGAGAATCCTCAGCTTTTACTTGCAGATAAATGTGTGGCGTACGTTCCCGATCAACAGTCTGATTGGTCGCAATAACTATTTCGCCGGTGGTGCTGTTAATTTCAAAGAGTTCGGCGTATTCGCCTTGCAAAGAATAGACGACTTTGTGATATCCGAGTCGTCGATCGCGTTCATTGAGAGCGGCGTCTTTGTCAATCGCCCTGACATGTGCCACTTTTTCCGGATGCATTTTATTTTCAATAATGGTTGCCTTATAACTGGATTCCTCGAATATGGGACTGTTGTCATTCACATTTTCTACAGTGATATTAACTCTGGTAATGGTGGAACGTTGACCATCGGCAGAAGTAGCTTTAATTTGGAAGTCAAACTCTGTCTTTCCTGTTTCGAGTGCTTCGTAATCCAAGCGTTTTTTCAGAATAATTTCCCCCGTGCGCTCATTGATTAGGAAGTATTCCAATTCGTCGGGTTCAACAAGTTGAAAGCTAGTGATGGCTGTTTGGGTAACGGGATCTTCGGCTTGAAGTATAAAGAGCGCACTGTCGATCGGCATTTCTTCCTTCAGCACAATATGTATTACTGGTTTTGAACTTGTCCAGCCTTTGTTCTTAAACACGGGATTTGTGTCTTTGAAAGATTGTATATAAAATGTGACTTCAGTCGTATCAATTTGCCCTTCCGGGTCCACTTCGGCGTTGAGATCGCGTACTTGTACAGTGAATGTAATAACGGCTGCCACATCATGTCTCAATGCACTGTTCACAAATATTTCACCAGTACCACTATCGATGCGGAAGGCCTCCTCCGGTTTGTAGCTACTGCGATTTGCTATACTTACACCGGCTTTTGTGGTGGCTTTCACTGCACCGCTTATGGTGTACTCCAGTTTGGAGAAGAGATCTTTGTCAATAGCGCGTACTTTGAGCACACTCTCACCCACCTCAGTACGCTCAGATACGTAACCCGCATAGCTGGCGTGCTCGAACTTGGGTTTCTCGTCGTTGATGTCTTTGACGTTCACATACACAGTGGTGGTGGCGGTTTCCGGTATGGGTGTTCCGGCGTCCACGGCGTTTACAGTTATCTCGAAACTATCCATGTTGGCATCGCGATCGATATGCGCGTGTGGAGAAACGGTAATAAGACCAGAACTAAAAAAGGTACAAAAAAACGTGCACCAGCCATATTAAAAATAGGTAGCCATTTAACCATTCAATTTCAATTCAATTTAGCTTACATTTCATCGATTTCGAAATTATCGTTTGCTCCCACAATGCGATATCTCAGAAGTTCGTCAAGACCATCGGGATCATGTGCCGAAACCATAGTCACATTATAACCGGAAGGAGCATTTTCGGGTATTGAAACACGATAGCTAGGAGGTCCGAGTACGGGAACGTTTTCGACATTCTGGAAGTGTCCCTTGAATATTGGACGCTGATTGCCGCTAATACCAACTCGTATTAAGACACGTGTCGTATTAGTTAGTGGTGGAGTACCTGCAATGCATGAACTTTGATTAGAAGGTACAGTGTTGAGGCACACCGAACTTACCGAAGTCGGTAGCTGAGATTACGAGCTCATACTCGCCACGCTCGGTGTCCATAGATTTTGCCACCTTATGTAGGGTTATCTCACCAGTGTCCTCATCGATTTGGAAGACGTTGCCTGAAATACTATTCTCCGACACTATCGCATACTTAACACGTCCGCCACCCTGCGTCGGCCCATCATAATCATGGGCACGTATGAAGAATTGAGGTTCAAAGCTCGCTGTGCCTTCGCGTATAATTCTTGTATACTCATCGCTTTCAAAAACTGGGTAGTTATCATTGACATCTAGCACATCTACATAGAGAATTGCATTGGACTCGAGGCCACCTCCATCTTTGGCTACAATAGTCAAACTATAACTGTTTTGTCTCTCATAGTCTAATGGCTTTTGCACGTGAAAGCCGCCGGTGTTGGGATTAACAAAAAAGTTATCGGAGCCAAAACCTTTCAGCAAATAAGTGATTTTTCCAAATTCATTGGAGTCTTTATCTGTAGCTTTAAACACGCCAAACTCCTCATTCATTGTGGCATTTTCCGGAACGGCAAATCGGTAAGTATTTTGTTCAAATATGGGTGAATTATCATTGATATCTTGCAAATTGACACGAACACTTGTTTTTGATTTCTCCTCCCCATTTACCGAGGCAACTAGCTCGAACTCAAATTGGCGCAGGGCGGCATCGTCAACGTCGTAATCGAGCTTAGTGGAGTTTAGAATGCGCACAACTACTGGTGTACGACCCTGGGCCTCCTTGGGACTAACTGTGAAAACACCTTTCGAGTTTTTGACATCTCTTAATGCCAGCTCATAGCGACTATTATCACCCAAATCACGATCATCCACGAACACTGACAAACCCGGCAACGCCATGCCTTTACCTAAATTCTCTGGTATAGAAATATTAAAATAGTCTTCATTGAACTCTGGTATATGATCATCCACATCATTAACTACGATCGTTACACGCGTTGTTGAGTAATCTTCTTGCGGTTGACCATCGACCACCTCCGTGGCTCGTACGGTGAATACATACACACCACCATTTTGCAATATCTCCGGATTCTCACGATCCAATGGCACATTTGTAGTTTTCAGTACGGCAGTACCTTCCTTGGCTTCGCCAAATGGCTCCAACTCGAAGTGACCGAAATGTTCATCATCAAGCGAAAGGGTGATGTCACGTGGTATACCAACGTCCCCGTCAACCGCTTTAATAGTCAGCACGCTCACACCGGCCGGTGTGTTTTCCGCCACCGTGGCAGAATACGGTGCACTCGTGAAGATCGGCGGTTGATCTTGCACGTCAACTACGTTGATCGAGACACTGGCGAATGAGGTCAGTCGGTTATCCAGAGCGCCATCGGACGCAGCCACAGTCATTATGTATGACGGACGGCTTTCGTAATCGAGCGGTTTTTTTAACGTGACGCGCGCAGTGTAATTACCATCAGAGATACGTTCCGCACGCACATCGAACGTATCGCAAATATCATTCTCCTACGGGGTACACAAAAACAGGTTCAGTAAGTGAGTTGTTGTAATGTGCTTTTGATTTAATAACAATGAGTGCTACAATTCAACTAACCTGTACACATTTGATGGTCAAAATGGCATTGATGCCCTCATCACGATCGATGGCAATAATACGTGGTTTGATTTCCAATTCACCGCCCACCGCCAGTGATTCGCTAACACTTGCCGAGTAGGGACGCCCAATGAAGGTCGGATGATTGTCGTTGAAATCGCGAACTGGTATTTCACGTCGCAATGAGATGGTGTTTGGTTCGGTGCCATAGATGCCCTCATCCGTTATGCTAATGATCACTTCAATGGTGTCTTGCGTTTCGCGATCAAGTTCTTGTCGTAGGCGCACAACACCGGTTTCACGGTCAACTGAGAACACTGGCCCAGATATGCTGTACTTCAAACGGCTGCCCTCCGGGTCGATACCTGAAACAAAAGCAAAGAAACAGAGCAAGCAAAACAATGAGTGGCGAACATGAGAATTGGGACAGCAACTTAAGATGTTATTCGTAGATAAATTTTCTATTCGAAAATATTTTAGTATTGGTAAGCGGCAAGAATATGTACTCGTTTATGTCAGTTGGTAAGTAAGTTCATTGTTTTGTTGGTGAAAATATTTCATTTTCCATGAGAACTTGAAAAATTAAGTTGCAATAATTTATAAGATATCAGCTATCGTATGTGAGCGATCACCAAAGTGATTATTGGGCACATGCGGTTTCAGATAGGAGAATATATTTAGTCAAACCGTTAAAAAAGTTCTCTTAAGGGTTCGATTAGTTTTCTGTCAATACTTTGTAATATAGTAGTATTTAATATAGAGATGGTCATCACATGACTTGTGAGTGTAATAGATCATTTTATCTCAGCTGTCAATATGCAGAGTGTGACGGAACAATAGGGGAGGATCAGAGATTGAAACTATTAAAACAGTACATAGAGCTCGAAAAAGCGTTTTCTGTATAGGCAAAAATGCATATCCGAAATCAAGCTTTTCCAAAGTTGTCAATACTTTATTTTTGCACACTGTTGTGACCACCTTAATGTCCCACAAACACACAAGCCGTGAGAATTATGCTAATTTACGAATTTCCCACAACCTTGTTCACACTTCTGTTGGCTGGCAACTCGTTGCTCCATATTTTCATTGTCATTGTTCTACTCTGGACTTATCGCCAGATTGCTGTCGTCACTCTGGCGTTGCGGGCGAGTCAGCGGAAGTAGCGTGGAAATTGTGCTACGAGTTGTACGGCCAGTCAACGTGTTACTGCCGTCTTGGTTCCGTTCAGTCAAATTGAGATAACTTCAGTGTAATTGATGGCTTCGGCTCATGCATCGCCACGAGAGTTCGTAGCGTTGGAAAAATTCACGTGGGTTGAGACAATGAACTTCATACTTGAAGGTGATAAAGTAAATTGCGTTGGCTACTGATTTATGTTTTAACTGTAAAAGAGAGATCTGCTTATTAACCCGTTAAAGATGTAGATCATTTTAATGTTGGTTATTGCAGGTTATAAAGGTTGGGTGACGATTTGTGGTTTGAGGAACTTGCTTTAAGTAAAAGTGGTTTCAAAATATGCCATAAAATGAAAATTTTCAATTTTTTGTGTATCAGTTTTTGCTTCAAAGAATTCCTGCTCACGATTACGAATGGGTTCGTGAGGTCTAAATCAGCGAAATTATAATTTTCAGCAGTTAGGCCGCAGTAAACATTCGGCCAAGCTGCTCACGTTCTTTTTTTAAAAAGAAAAATTTTGACAAGTCGCAAATATGTTTTTATACTGAGTGACATGCGCTGTCACACGAAATGTGTTAAGGTGGACTTATGCTTAAATAAAATGAAAACATACAGACAAGTTTGTAAGTGAGCCACATTGGATAGACAGAAATTATGCGATCATGAATCATGTTTCTTTCGAGGAGCAAACCAAAGAAAATGGAGCATACGGCTTTTTTATTATTTGTGACAACAAACACAACAAATGATCACAACGAAAACTGATACAGCGATCAAGCTGAGGTGGCTTGTTGTTGCAACTGTAAAATCATGAACTGAACCTCAAAAGATTCCAAAGACCAAAGCAAGTACTGGCAAATTAGCCACGGCGGAGTACTGAAAGCTTTTCGCCAACTTGGCGCTCGGTGGAGGGACGGCACGGCATGACACAAGCAAAGTAAGGCGCGAAGTATGTTTGTACTGCTGTGCGAGTGGAGGCGGAATGGTTGGCCAACTTCCATGCAACAGCGATGTAAACACCCTGTACGATGACCAGTTTGAATGCTTCTACCTTTGCGGTACAAAGAAATTACCAAATAAATAATAAAATGCAACAACAACAACAACATGACTATACATAAATGTACATAAATGTACCGAGAGTGCAGAAAAACAAAAATGCATGAAGCGAATGAATTTCTACGCGTTTCACACATTTTTCTCCGCGACGCTTTTCTCGCACGCAGCCAAATATTTACCAATAAATAAAAATGCAAACACACACACATACACATACGTATGTATTCTATAAATGGGGTTATCTCGTGCCCGCCGCTTTTGGTGTGGATGCAGCGTCTGTCAATGCAGTTGAGCCGGCTGCGGCGCGCTTCCTCTTATGGGCATGCCTCTCCAAGCCGTCGTACAAAGCTAAATACACGTGTACTTGCAGTTGTGCTCATTTGTTTTGTATGATTTTGCGGACGAGTGCGAACCACTTCGTGGGCAACAACTACAATAACATAGGCAACACTGCAAATCAGCACTGCCGCTGGCGTTCAAGCAAGCGCCTAAGCGACTTGAAGGCTACTTTCTAATTATTTTCACTTTGCTTCCTCGCTTTAATGTTGATTCATGGTTAATCTAATTACTCTTCAATAAAAATAGATTTGCGGGCTCACTGAAGCAAGCTCTTCGTAACGTGTAATTATTAAGAGGTCTTTTTACCAAAGCTGCGCAATCAATGTGTTCATGTAGTAGCTTAATTGTTTAAGCAAGTTTTGGTGAAAGGAGAAATAATTCAAGGCGTACATATTAGGATGATTCAAAAAAAATTTTTTTTTTTTTCAATTGGTATTTGGAAAAATAGGTTCCTAGACACCTCTATAAAAGCCTCTCCAAATATGAGTTTTTAATTGTAACGGGAAGGTCCTCCTACATACCGTTTTCTATTTTTTCTTATTATCAGATAGAAAAATTATATCTCGCTTCCAACTACTTGAAAAAATATCTTGTTCCTTAGATTTTGTAGGAAATTGAATGCCCTAAAAAAAGATATTCTTTGATTTTTTCGAAAACCCAACCGTTTAAAAGATATTAAGAGTTAAAGTTTGATTATTTTTTGAAAATTATTTATTTCTTATGGATTTTATTACTTAATGATAAAAATCATTATGAATGATGAAACTCATAGGTTTTTGGAGAGGCTTTCTTAGAGGTGTCTGGGAATCTATTTTTCAGAGTACCAAACGAAAAAAAATTGTTTTTTTTAATCCACCCTAATATGCACTGATATTTGACGATGAATATCACGTAAACGCTTAACTTAATCGAAAAATCATAATAGACCATTTTTATAGAGCAGTAAATTTCCTACAACTAATAATTTCCTATAAAACCTTAAAATTATGCTTACTATTTTTTGCCTATGCTGATTATTATGCATAATATTGAAAACGCAGTTATATCTAAATTAGCGAGTACTTTGGAATTACAACTTTTAATTCATGTTAAAATTAACGGTTTACCATATGTTATCTACCTGCCAGTTAATAGTCGAGCAGCTTTCCTCATGCGTAACCAACAACTAATAAGTTGTTAAGAATTTTGATTTCATGCTCAGCGAAGCACGCTGCTAAGTTCACAATTTACTGAATTTCCACCTCTGCATATAAGGCGCTTTATTATCATTACTTAAACTAATAATAACAAGTTCCAACTGCAAACAAGTACCACGTATACATGTGCGAATGTGAGGCTGTAAACAATAAATTTACACTTCGAAAGGGAAATGACAGCATTTGAAAAGCTTTTGTGTCGGCTCTCAAACTCTAAGAATAGCTTGATATTTGCCGACATGTTTTAGAATTTTCCTTGAAAATTCAGTTAATAAAATTTCCCTGTAAAACAAATATACACGTGTATTTATGAATAGTCGGATTCTACGTCCATTTAATACGAGGGCTGCTATATATATTTCTGGCCTAATAATGAAAATAGGAATATTTATCAACGAAAATGGTTTTATTGTTTTTCAAAATATTCTCCATCAAGATTTATACACTTTTGCATGCGCTCAAACCAATTTTCGAAGCACTTTTTCCACTCCGATTGAGACACCTCCAAAACATGGTTTTTGAATGCTTCAACAGCATTTTCTGGCGACGAAAATCGTTGACCACGCATTATTTTCTTGATGTGTGGGAATAAAAAGAAGTCTTTGGGTGCCAAGTCAGGGCTTTACGGCGGATGATTCATTCATTCGACGTTTTGGCCGGTCAAAAAGGCGCTGGTTTGAGCCGAAGTGTGAGAGCTCGCATTGTCATGGTGCACAATGATTCGTCTTCTCTTGTTCGTTTTTCGAATTTCTCCGAAGACTTCAGGCAAACAAATGGTGGTGTACCACTCAGAATTGACCGTCCTACGTTGCTCAAGTGGAACAGTCGCCACATGACCAGTTTTGCCGAAGAAACAGGCGACCATTTACTTCGAAGTGCTTCTTCCACGAACAACTTTCGTTGGATTTGGCTCGTCTTGGAAGACCCACACGGTCGATTGATGTTTTGTTTCGGGCTCATACGCAAAGATCCATGATTCGTCACCTGTGACGATCTTAGATTGTCAAATTGTGCGGGATCCAACGAGAACAAACCTTTTTTATGGCCAGATGTTCATGCAATATCGAATGTATGCTGGTGGGAGAAATGCATAGGCATGCCTCTATCTGAAGGTATGTTACATGACGGTCTTGCATTATCAGTTCACGTACGGCATCGATGTTTTCTGGCACAACGGCTGTTTTTGGACGACCTTCACGGAATTCGTCTTTGAGCGAGCGTCGGCCACGATTGAATTCGTTGTAGCAGTTTTTCACAGTGCTATAGGATGGTGCTTCATAGCAATACAAAGATTTTAGTTCATCGCTGCACTCTTGTCATGATAATCCACGTCGAAAGTTGTGAAAAATGATCGCACGAAAATGTTCACGAGTTAATTCCATTTTTTGGCCGAGATGAATTTTTTAATTCAATTCACGATTAAATGACAAAACGTTCTGAGTGATGTTATGCTAAAAAATGTCAAACTTTCCAATGGAAATGTCAGATTGCACCTGGCAATACTTATTGTTGCCTAGGCCAGAAATATATATAGCAGCCTACGTAAGTGACTATATCACTATGGATATTACTTTTTCAACATTTCTTCCAACCTCATATTTTACTTGAAGTTGGAGCCATTAATTGTAAGTAATAATTTTTCACTCAGTGTACTTTTGCTCCAATTTCTTTAATATTTACTCGTACTTCTGGCAGCCTCATGTTTTCAACCGGTATTTCTTTTGTTCGTGTTGTTTCCACTGGTTTAACACAAATTGCGTACCTTCGTGCGTTTGTTAGAAGAAAGTGTGAAGCATAATCATGAATAATATCTTCTAGCTTGTTTGTGATATCAGATTTCTTGTACTCATGTGTAGGTATGATTGTGCTCCGTTATGTGTATCCAGCAGTTATGTCGATATTACCGCTTAGTAAGTAAAAGATCGTGAGGAGAAATTACTTTAGAACCTGTAAATTACGTAGAGCATGAAGTAATCAACTTTTTTTCAAATTGGCAAATTACCATAAAATATTTTACGGAGATTTACATAATATGCCAAATCATATTAGAGTTGTATGTGATCCAAAAAAATTATTATACTTGGAATACATAAAAGATGGTGTGGATCATATCTGGGGCCTAACAGCGACTTTTTAGTGATTTTTAAATATTTCGTCATTTAATTTTATTATAAACTAAGTTAATAGGTGGTACTTTGATGATCGAACTATGTTTATTAGCGTCTCTAGCCCTAATAACGCTTCTTTGGTCTTCTAATCATTACCAAAATATTGACTATTGGTAACAATTTAATTATGACACTTCTTAATGGTATTGCGATCGACCACAACATGAGCAGGGTGGCATAGATACCGAGTGTTGAAGAAGGAAGAGATGCACATATGCAGACAAAAAACAAAAGGGCCGAATTGTGTGAGAAGGAAGAGCTTGAGATGCTGGTCGACAAGAGTAATGCTCGAAAATTTTACGAGAAAATGTGGCGATTAACGGAAAGTTTCACGACCGGAGCATACTCTTCATACTCTTATAGGACCCAGAATGGTGATCTAATATGATGTCGAAGCTTACTGAAATTATGGAGACAACACTTCTCCAGCCTGCTAAATGGCAGTGAAAGCGTACCATCTGGAGATGGCAGAGCCGATTCTCCAATCGATGACGATGGAATAGATGTGTCGTTGCTCGACTATGATGAGGTTCGAATAGCGATTACCTGTCTGAAAAACCACAAAGCGGCAGGGAACGATGTATTACTATTTAAATACGGCGGCGAAGACCAGACAAGGTGCTACTTTGCAGGATATGGTCGGATGACCAGATTTTTACCATTCGCCAAGTCTTGGAAAAGATCCGTGAAAGGATGATCGACACACATCACTTCTTCGTCGATTTTAAAGCCTTCGACAACACGAAAAGGCACTGCGCTATGTTTAAACGTAGTATCCCCACAAAGCAATTGAAAAGTAAAGCCCTCTCGACGAACAAAGCTCAAACTCTATAAGTCGCTCTTCATCCCCGGCCTGCTATATGGGGCATGGCAACATCTGATGAGGCGGCGTTGCGAGTGTTCGAAAGAAAGGTTCTGTGGAAGATTTATGGTCCTTTGCACGTTGGTTACGGCAAATTGAGATAGGGAAATCTCAAATTCTTTGGAAAGAATAAGCTGTGAAGAACCTGACTGCACTTGGCATCTCGAATTGGCGCCAAATATCGAAAAGAAGAAACGACTGGCGCGCTGTTGTTAATTCGTAAGCGCTGCCTACGCCAATAAAGAAGAAGAGGAAGAATGGTACATATAATGTATTTAGTTTCCATATAAGCTACATCCAATTAAACTATTCACATATATATATGAATTTCAATTCAACAAATACATAAAAATATATAATATAATATCGATATCGACACTTTATGTCGCATTTTTTAATTGGAATTTTGTTTAATCTAATTTTGACTAATCGAATTCATTAATTTTCTCATAAATGTGGGAATTCTCATTGATATTTAAATGCAATCACCCAAACTCGCACTCATTTGCATACGTACATACGTACATATATATTACAGAGCAAGCACGTGGATACTCTGGCATATATACACATATGGTTTATGGACGCAACTAACTGTACGTGCATTATGACTTGAGACAATGAGGTGTCTGTCTAGGTGTTAACATTAAATTTCATTGCATAATTATTTAATTTGCTGCTGGCTGATGGACGCGTCCGATTTGGACGCCTCGTTTAAGCGCCGCTTGACACATTACGGCGCATCGAGACCATAATTATTACAATGAATACTCCGAAATAGGCGTGTAAATGTGTCTTTATCCAACGAGTCATCTACATATCTGTGGTGCTTCAGATAATGAAGACAACAAAGCTGATGTCTTTCTAAGGCAACAATGAGAAAATACAAATTATACACCACTCGCATACCTACTGTGTGTGTGCCTGCGAGTGTGTGGTTGCGCAGCAATGCGGCAGTGGAGCAGACCACAGCGACGTGACTTAATAAGCAAGTGACAAGCGGCCGGAGTGACGGAGCGCTAAACTGACAGCTTGACAAACTGGCAGAGCGACCGTGTGCCACTGGCGGCACTACTCATTGCTCTCATTGTCCGAAGTAAACCACAAATGGGTGAGTGAGTGTGTGCGCACGCGCTGACGCACAACGCCGACAGCGAATCTGCCACCGGCTCCAGCCACAGCCGCCGCGTGTGCGACTAACCTGCACTCCCTGCAGCTGAAATGGAAAGTGGAAAAACTGAGAAAACAAAATAATATAATGGAAAATGGAAAATATGTTAATAATAGGTAGAAAACACACCGCCGTGCTATGAGACGTTGCGCCAAGGCGGTTGTTAAGATAAAATGTGCGATGGAGTCAGCGAGACACAAATAAGCAAACAGAAACCTGCTGCAGAGGAAGTGTGTTGATGAATTAATTTGCGGCAACAGGTTGTTTGTGTAGCTATGATGCAACAAATGAAAAAGTATATAAAGTAAAGGAGGAACGCCATAAAAATTCGCAGCCAAATATGTAATTGAAATAAGCTGCCACAAGTTGTATTTTCCCAGGCTTAAGACATTTATGTTAACATACATACGTTTGTGTTTACCATATATGTACATGTAGGAAGCAAGGGAATCGACAAAGTCTTGTTGAAGTATAAAAATGGAGGTTTGGCATTATTTTGTTCTGCAGAGCAACCATTTATACAAATATATCGTTGATAAAGAGAATTTTATTGTCTATAGAAAGCGGTCAGAGTTATTTCTCACTTTCTTACATAACAGGGAAACCACAACATTAAGTACTCATGTCTCCAAAGTTGCGGGAGGGGATGGAAAAACTTAAATTTAACCTTCAGTCTAAATTCTGATTGGAAGAACTGGAAAAAATCATATCGAAGTATCGTCAGCCATCAAAACATAGTCACAAAAAATTGTTTTTATTCTTTTTAACCTTCCTCGAACTCAAAAATTATATTTTCTTAGGCTTTCAACTTGATAAGATTATCCTACAAGGCGGCCTTCTACTCATTTATGCTTGTGGTACCGGTGAATAGAATAGAATGAGACGAAGAACTATATGATCATACAGATACACAACTGAAAAGACAATAATCTGGAATGAGTATATAGAAAACCACTAAAATGAGCGCTGAACCGATATTAATCATATTGGGTAATCAAAAAATTATTTTCGTATTTGTCAATAGAAGTCGTTGTAGTCGTACACATACATACATGTCTAGTGCTACCAATCACATTGTGTTGTTGTTGTAGCGGCAGAAAGGCTAGGTTTCGAAGCATGGCACCAAGTTGATACTTCTTGGCTGGATAAAAATCAGGGTCCGTTCCGGTTACTTAGACCCGACTGTTGTGGGAACGATCATATTAGGTTGTCAAAAAAGTCTTGCGGTATTTTCGCTAGTTGGCGCTGAAAGCACGTAGTTCTAGTTTTATTCGTCGCATCGGGTTATGCTATACCTTTTTGGAAAGCTCATTTCACGCGCTAACACGTGTTTGATTGATTGTCGTTTCTTTTAAGTCGTTCGTGAGTTATAGCGTCGCAAACATGGAGCAAAATAAAGAAAATACGACATATTTTACAGTACTACTACGATAAAGGCAAAAATGCATCTCAAGCCGCCAATAAAATTCGTGCAGTTTATGGACCCGATACAGTTTCCATATCCACCGCACAACGATGGTTTCAACGTTTTCGTTCTGGTGTAGAGGTGGTCGAAGATGCGCCACGCTCCGGAAAGCCTGTCGTCGAAAATTTCGATAAAATCGCTGAATTGGCCGAAAGAGACCGGCATAGTAGTCATCAAACCGTTATAAACCATTTGAAGAAGCTTGGAGTCACTAGGAAGCTCGATGTATGGGTGCCACACGAATTGATTCAATAAAAATGATAACCCATTATTATGTCATACCATATATGTGACTTTAAGCTTCACTTAACTGAAAAAAACTTTAATTCGTGAAGTTGAAAATAGTTACAGCTGTTAAAAAATGAGTGAAACTAATGAAGAAATCGCGCAAACCCACTCAACTCAATTGCGATTTTCCCACAGTAGCTGGCTAACATAAAGAACTACGGTTAATTTTTTTGTTTCAAAATCAACAATCAGCATTCTAATAAATATACATGAATTCGCTACCAATACCCTGGTATATGTTTGTATATGTATGTGCGTGTGCTAATTAAAATGCACCTTGCAACGCTGCAGAACGCTGCGCTTGCTTGCCATAATCAGCGGCAGTAAAAATGCAATGCGGCAAGCTCTCACATTACGAGTTCGTAATTCGACAATATGCCATGTGTGCGTGTATGTGAGCGATTATGCAAATACATATGTAAATGCGCTTGCGCATTCGAAGGTATTTTTTTTTTTATGTAGAAAAGAAGTTTACACAAATATTTTGCATATTTCTTTCGCAAATGGTTTTTATACTCCTGCAACATGTTGCTGCAGAGTATAATAGTTTTGTTCACCCAACGGTGTATGTAACAACTACAACTAATCGAGATATATCCGTGCCCACAACAGTCGGGTTTGCGTTACCGGAACGAACTCCAATTTTTATTCGGCCAAGGATTCCGCAGACAACTAAAAAAAAAAAAAAAAAAAAAAAAAAAAAAACAGTCGAGATAAATATAGGCTGATACGTATGTATATAAGTGATCAGGATGACGAGACGAGTTGAAATTCTGGTGACTGTCTGGCTGTCCGTCCATCCGGGCAAGTTGTAACTTGAGTAAAAATATATAAAAATATATTATAGATATCTTGATTAGACTTGATACGCATATTATTTAGTGCAAAAAAAATTACAAGTTCGTAGATGGGGGTAGTAGGACCACTGACACGCCCACAAAACGCCATTAAACGAAAACCTATAAAGTGACATAGCTAAGCACCAAATTAAGATATAAAACTGTAATTTGGCAGCGGATATGTGTTGGCAAAAATTTTTGAAGAAGTGGACATGATCTGGCCCTTTAATAATTTTAATGTACATATCTTCTAATCCATTAAAACTACGACAACCAAATATAACGGTACTCTTAAAAATTACTAAAATCGCGATAAATCAGAAAACTAAATACGCCAGAGATGGTATGAGAGGATGTTATAGAAGCCGCTGCAAAAATCGGACAAAGGGCGTGGCACCGGCCATTTTTTGGTTATGTAACATATCTATCGACTCGCCCAACCGACTTCAACCAAATTTTGGTTCATGATATTCCTCTCATATTTCAATGTTAGGGTGAGAAATGGGGCGAAATCGGACTACAAATCGATAATGAATCAATATATCAGAGATATATAATTGAAATTCAGAGAAAATCTTGGCTACAAATGGGTTGAATCCGGTCAATACTTGGCCCCCATATACTTAATATACAGATTTTCGAACGTCAGGTGACTTGCTTTTCTTATAAGGGCGCATACTTATGCACAGAAATCATATACATAACTGATATGTGCTTTAATCTTTGCAAATTGCATGAGTATAAACTGTTCGTTTACTCCAGAACTTGGCCCTTCCTTACTTGTTTTTTATTTGTTGTTGTATTTCAAAATTTTGGTACTGTAGTTGTTGCAGTGCGGTTCTATGTTGTAACCTGCTTACAAAGCGGTAACTGTAATTAATCCGCACAGTTGTTAGAGCGACACTTGTCAATTGGCCGATTGTTGCGCCACTGCCTGGGATTGACACACTTTGGTTTCTAAATATCTACATACTTAGAAATATTAAATTGTCCGGTGCTTATGAAATATATTTTTTTTTCTTAAGGAAGAAACGTTATAATTGAATGTAAGTCTCTTTTTGAGTTCAACGACTTCGGAGTGACGCGTTGTTTGAAGTAAAATTGGCAGGAAATATTTGTTACTTGCTTTCTTTTCACTCCAATTGCTGACCCATTGACTCTTTATGTGTTATTAGATAATATTTTTAAGCAATCGTTTTAAAACCCCAAAAATCTTGACATTATTGACAATCTTGACATTGAACTAAACTGCTCTCCGCTCTTTTTAATGTTCGCAGGGCTGCGTTATGAGCCCATCAAAATCCCAAGAGAACTCAACGAAATTATTGTTCGAGCAAAGTTTGCTTGCAAAGATTTTGCCGAAGTAGTTATTCTCAATAGCGGTAAAGGATTGAAGCTTTCTAGTCACAAAATGCGTATCGATTATTATTTTTTTTAATTATTTTGGACAATAATTTTATTGAAAACTAACAATCCTTCTTAACAATATCTTTGAGAGAAATTTTTACATGGCTTAATTTGGACCCTATTACTTCGGGATTTTATTTCTTAAATCAAGTTATTGAAATTCAAAATTTGAATACTTAGGTTGAACTTTTTAAATTTTAACCATTATTCCAAAAATAGTTAAAATCATTCAATCTTCACCATGGTGACGCTATGATAATAATGTCATAATGTCACCGTGACAGATCGTCACCCAATTCCGTTGCAGTCATTTGACACCGCTAACGGTGCTGAGAACGTTTAAATGAAAAGTGAATTTTAGAAACTATTTGCGAAATATTTTCTATTGTGTATATTTTCAGATACACAATCACGTAATTTATTTCACTTCCAGAAAATCCGATTTGCAAAAATTTTCACATTACTTAATTTTAAGTTTTTTATTACAAAATTATTACAAAACCACATAAAAAGAGTAATTTCCAACAATTATGTTTAAACATTAATTGTCAAGCTCTATTTGCAAGCAGCAGCCGCTGTGTGTGTGCAGGTGTCTGTATGTGTCAGCTTTGTGTGCGCTGTGCGAGTAGTTACTTCAAATAACTCACGTAATTAGATCTCAAAAATTCGCTGAGTTCGTAAGTTTGCTTTGAATTTTGCGTCGGTCCAACTCCCAAACTGGTTTATTTACTTTAATTTAATTTTTTTTTTTATTTAATTTTTTGTTATTGCATTTGGTGCACCTACACGATTAACCTTGTGGCGCTACGATTTTTTCACTGGAGTTGCTGTGCGACTTATGTTTTCAAAAAGCCAATATGCGCAAGGCACACACACACATTCACACATACATACGTGCACATATTGAATTTTTAAGCGCTCTTGGCTTTAATCCGTGCTCACAATCAATTTGCAAATATGATTTATTTTAAGGAGTGCTGTGAAATTAATCATTATTTGTTCGTGAAAGTTTTTCTGGTACAAATAATTTTAAATAGTTTTGCTGTTTGTAGCGTAGAGTGATTAGTTTGCTTGGATTGTTTACCAGTAGTTTTGTATTGCAAAATATTTAGAATGTTAAAAAACGTATGAAGTGGAATTCAGCCACATAAGGCTTATGGAAATGTTCATGCTTGTTTCTGGGTTCCTATTGACATCCTATCACTAAAAGCAACAAAGAAATTTATTTTATTTTTTCAGACATTATTTTTCTCTAGAAGCGAAAATACAAATTGAAGTCAAATATTAATTTTGACAAAGAAGTACACGGAAATTGTAATTAAATTCCCGGGTAAATGATATTTCAAGCAAAATGTATATTGCTAAGTTGGTAGGACATATCGTTTTTATTTACTACGCCAAATATGAGCGCGATCTGTCGACCAATTTGTTTACAGCGGCTGCTACACTTCAGGAGTGTGTTCCGGTTTTTACAATGGTTAAATATATCGAACAAAGAATTTTTCTTAAATTTTGTATTTCTAGCCAAATTTTGTGAGAATCTGGAATATTTGAGAATTTTGCAAAAGGCTCACAAACCTAGAGTGGTACAAAACCTCGAAGGCGGTCGAGAGATCGTTGAAGATAGTCGACGACCTTCGACCTTTTCAACAGGTGAAAATATTAAAAAAATGAAAGAAATGGTGCTTGAAAACATCAAGATCAATCGTGTTAGAGAGATGGCAAGAGAGGTAGATATCTCGCGCAACCCCTTGGAATGTTTTTGGTAGATATTTTTGGGATGAAACGCGTTCTTGTTCGACTCATCCCGATAAAGCTTATTTTTTTTTTTAAATAGTGCCATAAACAGGTCTCTTTGGACATGCTTGACCGTGTGAATTCCGATCACACATTCATGAAGAGCATTATGACTGTCAATAAAACATGGATTTATGCAAACAAGTCAACAATCATCGGAGTGGAGGGGAAAAACTGCTCAAAAATCAAATTGATGTCATTGTTTTTCTTTGATAGTGTATCATGAATTTCTTTCGGAGGGAGTTCTATTTTGCCGTATTGAGAGGTTTACGTGAGAACATCCGTCGAATACGATCGATCAACCACCGCATTTACCAGATATAGCTCCGTGCGATATTTTCTTCTTCCCCAAACTGAAACTGCCACTCCGTGGAACCCATTTTCAGTCGACGAAAAAGGTTAAACAAAATTCGCTGAAGAAGCAGAAGGCCATCCCAAAAAGTGCTTATGAAAAGTGTTTCGATGGTAGGAAAATTCGCTGGCATTACATCTGGTGAGGATTACTTTTCAGTTAATTTTTTGACACAATGTACAAATGTTTAAATGCGTTTTAACTGAACCATATTTGTTATGATTTTTAACCGTTACGTTTTGAAATATAAATATATTTCGGAAAATATTTTTAATTTTTTAGAAAATATTTGTGCTGGTATTTTTATCTTTGTGAAGATTTTTAGTAACAAAGCCAGTAGCAATAGCGTGTTCGATTTAAACTTTCATATCCTATATTTGTATACATCGTAATGTAATTCGGGGCTCAGCTTCGCTCTGACACAAACTTTGCTCCATAATATAATTTTATTAGAAATACATTAAAAAAATAATTATCAATAATTTTACTCAAGCCCCACCTGGGGAGTATTGCTAATTTACAAAACATTTCCCTTTCTATTGCAAAAATATCAGAATGGGAGCGCATATGATCCATGAATGGAGGTATATTAGAACATACCAACTCTAATTCTAAAATTTTCCAACCGATCAATGGCAAACCCATGTGGAAGTACATTCATTTGTATTTACATATATATACATGTGTAGACAAAGTTACTATCGTCATATTCTTTGAAGTTCTAGATAGAGATCAAATTTTTTCAAGAAATTTTGTGTCAATTTCAATGGATCATAATATGGCATATTAAAAATAAATTACTAATCAGACCATCCTCTTCATATAAATAACATCTCAGACGTACAGAGCTTGTCAGATATACCTACATACATGTGTACATATGTTTATTAGTGACAAGTGATACTCATACTCTATCCATTCAAATATCATTACTTTACAAGCAACTGCTACAAACATATACATAATTGTTTGTAAAACCTAGCAAGTGCTAGCCAACACAGCTTGAAATCCGCATTGTACAAGGCATATTACTTGCGCCACTAGGCCAAACCACATCATAACCCAGTTATGACAGAACAATGCCTCGCATGCGCTTTTGTAATTAATTTTATACTCTTTGCCCACTTGCTTTATATTGCTGTTCTTTGTTGCACGAAGACAACCAAGGAAATTGCTGTAATACTTAAAGCAGAGAAAAAACTTTGTATGAACCATTAAAAAAATTCATTATTACACATATGAATATGTATGTGTGTGATGAAATTTCAGGGGGGTCTTAAGCACCTTTCTATTTCCATTTTTCCTGCGAGTTGTTGGAGGCGAATTGCTTTGAGTGAAAGCTGACCAAAATTAACAAATTACTTCAAGTCATTTTCAGAAGTTTTTCTTCAAGCATTTACGTGCACACACACATACCCAGCAAGGTGTTTACATAGCTACGCATAAAAGTAGGTGCTCAAGTGAACTTTTACCTGCCAGCGCCGACTGGCTTTAATGTTGTTGTGATTCTGCCCCCAGCAAAAGGCCTTACGCGAGAAATTTGCTGAGTGTGCATTTATTTGAAACGTGCTTTTTCGAAAATTCTTCTCGCCGTTGTTGGTATGCGAGGTTGGATTTCTACGTTTGTGTATGCATGCACTTTTAAATGGAGATGTTTTTGTTATTGCCGCTTATTTACTTTTTGATTGTTGATTGTTTTGGCAGCAAGCTTCGTTTGACCTCTGCTGCATCCTCCAAAAAAGTAATGAGTGGTGTGAAAGGTAGCGAGCAAGTTGGAATTCTCAACATATTGTGGGACGCACACAAATGTGAAAAATTCTACATTCTCAGCGATATGAAGTTACTAGCTCTGCTCGAGCTTTCTGAGGCATTCCTTTGATAGCACCTTAAATACTGATTTTTAGGAGTCGAAAGACACCACAAACACTAAATTATAAGCATTGACAATTCTTCTCACCTAAAGAGGCAAACGGCTCAACCAATTGGAAATATACCAGGTTGTTCATCAACACCAAAAATCATAGCCAAAATACAGGATATAGTTTTGGAAGATCGTCGATTAACTGAGAGAGATTTATTAGAGGCTCTACACATCTCATTAGGCAGTGTGAGCCATATTTTAAGTGAAATTTTGAGTTTTAGAAAGATGTGTTCACAATGGGTGCCGTATTCGCTAGCAATGGAACAAAAACACATTCGAATGGGCTCCAGTATGGATAAAGGCGCTAAACATAAAAGCGTATGCCAAACCAATAAATGCGGTGCTTACTACATACTTACAGCAATAAGAGTAACAAATGTTTTTCGAACTATTTCCAGCGAAGCAGCTGAAGTACTAGCTAGTATGCCGCCCATAGACATCCAGAGTAACGAGCTCACGAGATTATATGAGCCACCAGCGCCAATTACAGAAATCCAAAAGAGAGAAGAGAGAAAGAAGAGCATAACTATATAGTAGGAACGGTGACAAACCTACACTAAAGGACGGTGGACCCACGGACTTATACCTGACATCCATGCGTAGATAAATAGACAACATGGGGTCCTGGATTTCCACCTGGCCCAAATATTAAGCGGACATGGGTGCTTCAGAGGCTATCTATAGTGTCATTCAACCATACTCCCGACGTAATACTTGACGGTGGTACCGGGGGGAACGGTACATAATGGTAAGAGGTTCAGTTCGGATTAAAGTTCTACACTGACATGAGGTTCAGGCTTTCGATGCTTCCTCCTCGTCCAAAAAAAAAAAAGAATTCGAATGCGACTGAATAAGTGATGCTAAGGTTTTGTGTTAGATGTGTCCAAATACCGATTGTCAAAGAAAACAGTCAAAAAATGATAACTTGATTATTTCGCAGCCAAAAATTTTCAACATAATTTAAAGTAGTCAACTAACGAGTTCTTTTACTACTATATTTTATCGGCATACATGCTTTTGAAATGTAGAATTTATTCGAGTGTAATTGCAGCGCAAATTCATTACAAATATGATGGACATGAAAATCCATTTAAAATTCACGAAAAACTGGTTGTGATGGCGAAACTTGGTGCAAGCACATGCCCGCCATGGCGAAGCATAGAAACAACGTCGCAGCTAAGTCCAAAAGCCGGACGATGGCGCCGACAGGTGCTTGCAACAAGCCGAGCCCTGAGCCATTGGTCAGTCACACACACACGCACACATCCATGTGCACTTACATACCAGCTTTTATAGACACCCGTCGTAATTACCGTGTTTGTGGTTATGTGTGTTTGTGTGAGCGTTCTGGTTCGTGCTGTTCGCATTCGTTAGCACTCACTTATGCGAATGTCATTAAATGTAAATATGGCTAAATCATAAATTAACAACAGGAACCGACTTACCGCGCAACTGATACACCGGACTGCCGACCGGCGTGTTCTCGAGCAAACTGAAACGTGACATATCGCCACTGCCGGGCACGAAGTGTGGCGGTTGATTTTGCGTCTGCGCATGCGCTCCATGCGCGGACAATTGGAGCAGCAGTAGAAAAGCGGCCAATACCGCGGCGCTCCACTTGGCGCGATGACGCCGGTAGGACGACGTTGGCGAGGAATTTCGCATTTTGCTGCACCTCTGCGGGGGTAAGAGGCAAGAAAACTGTTTCTGAATTATTTTGTATGAAGACAATTTAGACATAAAACTTTTGTTATAGAATATATTATTTGTCTAATGCATTTCTAAGCACTGCGCATTAATATTTTTTGTTTTAGCTTATGGAGTTAATAAAATCTGTGTCCGAATTCAACTAAATTAAACTAAGCTTTTGGCTTTATTAAAAGTGGTTTTCCATTAATTTTATTTTGTTTTTTTTTTTTTTTAACTTTACTCTATAAGACCGTAATTAAATTTTTTGTCACACGCTCACTGTTTGCCGTAATCGCGCACTTCGCGAGTTCAACATTCTTGTCTTTGCTTCTTTGCTGGTGTTAACCTTGAGTTGTGATCTGATTTCATTGGCCAATGTACCGCGAGTGGCACACTCTTGTATTTGTTATTGTTTTCTATGCATTCTAATCACATTTTCCATGTGTGTTGTTATTTTCTCAGACAATCTGGTTGTTGAGCTTTATTGGTCATTGCTTTCAATCAGTGAAGTCACGATTTGTTTTTATTTTTATTTCAAATGTGTTTCTATTTCAATTAACGCTGCTTGTATTCGTACTGAGGCGAGTAATTACGGTTTATTTACATAACGTGGTTCAACTTGAGCACATGCAAGACTTGATTTACATGTTGATCTCACCACATTCTTTAACAAATTGCATACTGGGTTGTAAAATTTTATGGAAGATCGTGTTTGTCTGCAGAATTATTGCAACGACTGTCTAAAGCTGCGTTAAGTTGAGCACCGTGGAGGTTTGATTAGAAGTCGATTTGACACGACTTGAAGTGAGTACTGTATGAGCCTATTTAAAAAGTGTTTTATCTAGAATGTTACAATTCCTTAAATCAAGGATTTCACGATTTCTCTATAATAAAGTCTATTTTGGTCTAACAGTCATCTAATGCATAGTTTTATCAATCATAAAATTGCTTTTTTAAATTTATTGAACATACGATTTCATTTTAATAGTTCTGAAATTTGGCACAAACAATACCTAAGGTAATTTAGGAGTCTCTCAGTTTTGATATATGAATATTAAGTTTTGAATACGTCTTTTTCTTTCAGAGAAGCTGCTTAAGTGTCGCAAACGACAGTATATTAGTTTGAAATTTTAAGGAACTATTGTGATCCTTGGTCTATTGTGCCCCTATAGCTTATACATATGTATGTTTAGCTTTACCATAAAAATATATCTGTGAAGGGCATTATAGCTTCAATGCAGCCGAAATTAACGTTAAGTATTAACACCTGTTACATATCAATGATTTTAGGTTTGTCTTCCTATGATTCATCAGAAAAGTACATATACATACGAGGAACAGCATTAGCAATGTCAACCGGATATTTGTACTGTATTTGTATTTCATTTCATAGCAAAAATCAATTTAGGGTGCGGTAATGAAGAGAAAAATAAAATTGAAGACTAATCCGAAGATTTTCGAAAGCCTTGACGATCGTACGAACAGCTTGAACGTAGTTATAAATAAATGTTTTCGAGTAGAAAAATAACGACCTTGATGATTATTTCATTATGATTAAAATTTCAATACTAAGATGACGGCGCACCATTTCTTTTAAGCCAATAAAAAATTGATTAAACTTTTCATATTAAAAAGACAGTATCAAGTGCGGAACACAATGCTCGCGACAGACCGCAAACGACATCTGTCAAATATTAAAATACACACGTTCTTATGGACACTGTTATTTTGACAGCTGCACGACTACACGACTACACGCTCTCGCTAACTTCAATATATTCCTATATTTGCCAACGACAGTAGGACGACAGAAGATTTGACAATAGAATTGAATGTAGAGAGATGAGGGAGAGTGGTGATGCCACTAATATGTAAAATGTAAAATTATTCACAGCTCTAACAAACTTGACGTTATTCAGCATATCAGGAATTCCTCTTAACTGTCTGTTGCGCCAATAAAAAAATGTGAATGAAAAGTGTGAAGAACAACAGAACGTAATAGAACAGCGACTATTTATAATTTAATACTTTTGAGAATTACAGTCTTATAAATCTTGAAAAAGATAGTAACTTCCGGAACGTTAAAAAACAAGAAAGTATTTCTCGGGAGCTTCAGGAAAAGTAATAAGACAACCATTTTAGGGTAAGGGTTCCACAGCGTTAATAATATATTCGAGAACATGATTAAGATATGTAAAACATATTAGCAAATGTATTCTCGAATCGAGCCTATATACATATGTACATAGCTTATAGCTACTGTGGGCAAAATATAGTATGACTTTTTAAATTGAGTTTCGCGCGAAAACATATTCATCGAAATATTTCTTTCTAGGTTGGCAGGACTGTCAGCGATATCTGTGTCAAATG